>SNQJ01S0034215.1:156638-172393 GCA_010110895.2 Picea sitchensis | reverse complement strand
TTTTTTTTTTTAAATAATTAATAAATAAATAAATAATAAAAATAAAGAAAATCAATTTTCCTTGGGCATTGTGGGACTTCGCATGAGGCCCAAGTGGCCCCCACTAGTTCATTCACCTTCTAAAACTATAGACACCTCCCAACTCTCTTTCTTAACCCTAACTCTACATGCCCAACCCTTCCTTTGCCTATCATTCGATCGCCTCCCTTCTCTGCACTCTAGTAAGGGTTTTCCCTACTCTAGCCACTCCACCCGTGGCCTTCTCTCATGGATTGTTGGGCATTTGATGGATCGTTGTTTGGGTGATAGAACTGTAACGTCAGCTAGTTTTTTTTTTCTTCTTGCAATAATGCCTACTTTTTTTTTTTTTTTTATACTTCGTGGCACAATCGTGCCTTTGTGAGCTCTCCTTGGTGGACATGTGCTCTCGGTGGGCATGGGTATGGATGCGTTGTGCAATGAGTATGACATGTGGGGTTGCTTGCATTGGCGTTGACTGGTATGTTGTTGTTTAACTCATATTGTTTGATGCATTGAGCAAAACTGCTTCACGGGCTCTCCCCCATGTGATTTGCGTTGAGCTAATGCATAAATATAGGCATGTAGCTATGCACTGGGTGCGTAGGAAACTATTCTTCCCTCATGGGTTCCCTCCTTGGTTGGACACTTGGTTGTTAGGTTTTGGGTGCTAGTGTGTAGCACACCTCACCTTGCCCCCATGGGCTCCTCCTCTGTGTGGCTTTTCACTTGTGCACGCTACCACTGTGTCTCCTGTATCTCAAACAACATGGCCCTACCGGGTGACTGGTGATCGGAGCCACCATCAACATCATGCGAGGCTTATTTATCCACAGAACCATCACATAAATTTTCTTCCATGTCATCCGGGGTCGCGGATAGCAATACACCGACACCACTGCCCAACCATAATAATCATAATTATCCATTGTCTATTGAGTATGAGCAGTTGTGATGATCCCGAGCAGGAGAGGAGGAGGAGGAGCTTCCCTCATGTGGAAGTTATCACAAGTTTTCAGAAAACGAGCGGTGGGAAAAGAGATTGAAGAGGTAAACAATTTGGATTTTTCTCAGAGATATGGTTGCGGGTCTGGGCCTTTTGGTTTTACTTGGGCCACCTATTGTTGCAGCAATAATCATAATTGTGCAGGCATAAATGTATGGATTTTACAACAACAAGCATATAGTGATATGTGACACCTTGATTCAGCAGCAAGAGGAAAAGACGAGACAACCATCGGTACCGATAAAGGTTTCCATGTAGAGATAACGCTGGTCAACTCAATCAGAAGAAGTGGGCACTTTGCAGATGTGGAGAGATTTCTAGTTTGTAGATATGATGGACATGGGTAGATTCGCAGTTTGTAGGCACAAAACAATGAGGTATAAAAATACATTATGCCACTTGAACATCCTTTTCATTATTCCTGAACAATGAATGCCCTCAAAATTTTCGTGAATACGGTAATGGAAAAATGATTTTCGCACTGGGAAACATCATCTTTGGAATACTCTAAAGGATACATATCAAGCCAAAAACTCTTCTCCATTCAGAAAATCACGTGGGTTCTCCTCCCAAAACAATAATCATCACCCGGTGCCATAAATGTCAAGACTCAGTATTCTCAATTTCGCTCCAGTGTTCTCTAAGGGGGGATGGTAGAGTAATTCATTTCATTGGAGTGCAAACTCTTATATCAAAATTTTCTCGATCTAGTGTCAACAATAATGTATCTTGCAGTATGCATTTTTAACACCAGTTTTACAATTTTTCAATTTTTTTTTTCTTCATTAGAATTAGGTTCTTTTCCCTTCACTTTGCTCATAGATTCACCACATGATAGGCACAAGTTTAGTTCAAGACCGCTTCCATCTTATGAATCATATAGAGAGGTAGGATTCTGGTTGAAGTCTCTAACGTCTCCCATTATAGAGTCCCTGGTATATGGTTTCACAACCTACTTGGTTCCAGGAGCTATTATTTGTTTTTTGGTTTAACTATTTGTTTGTTTAATTGAAGCAAGTGTTAAAATCAACTTAATACTTCCACTGTGTAGAATATTATACCACTTTACTTTCAAATGGGCATATTGTTTATATGTAGATCTGTGTAAATAAATAAAATAAATGCGTTTTTGTCTTGCAGGCTAGGTGGAGCTGGAGTTGGAGCTTGGCCCAAATTTATATCTAATCAAGGGTTTTAGGGGCTCGGGTTGCTTTCAATATATATATATATATATATATATATATATATACCCTTTACAGATTATTTAGGGTTGTTTAATTTCTTGGTGGGTAGAGTTCCATTCCTAAATTGGGTAGGTGGGTAGGCCTTGGTCCAAGTTTTTAAACCAGGGCTCTGATACCATGTTTAAGGTCTCTGTCCCCACAGAGCCTTATAAAACACAAGCTAAATAAATAATAAATAAATTATATCATATAAAATTTAATCATCAACTTATAATCATAACATAAATTTTGTTTATGAACAACATGAAAATAAAATTACATATGCATCACATAACACAGCATAAACACTAAAATACATACCTTTGTCTGATGCTAATTCTCCAATTCTCTGATTGTCCTCTCTACTGCTTTGCCCAAACCGTGCCCAAAACCGAATCTTCCTCCCTGCCAGCTAGGAACAGTGCATGTCCGGCTCCCTAGCTCCAGGATTCCGTGAGGATTCCTATCCCCCGAGCCCAAAACTCCCAGGAACCTGGTGCGCTGCTGTAACAATCCACCCAAACTCCCAAACCAGAACAATATCACAGACAACAAAATACAGTCCTTCTCTCACAATAATGCTTCCTCTCCCAAAATTTCATAATAATCTCCCGAAGGCCTCTTCCCCCTCATATCCTCCCCATTCACCGCCTCCTCCTTCAAATGCCATGCACCTTATCCCTCCATTTACTACCTTATCCCTCCATTCAATACCCTATTCCCTATCATACGTAAAGTTTTAGAATAATGAATTAAAAGTTATTAAGTATTTAATTATTTACCCTAAACATTAAATGTGTTAATCATTCAATTAATTAATTAATCAACACATTGAATGTGTTAATCAATCAATTAATTAATTAATCAACATATATTAAACAATACGTAATTAATTAATTAATATTACTAATAAATAATCAATATTTAACTAATACACATTAGGATAGTTAATTATTTAATTAATTATACTTGGTAAATCTTAACCCATAATTTATCTAGGGTTGTTACATTCTCTATTCGAGAAGTTATGGACAAAGAAATACCCTTCTATAAGATTCAACTAATTTTCTACCGCATCTCCATATATTTTTTACCTTGAAGGGGGAGGCGCCTCCATTTTAGGAAGATGTGTGGCCTGTTGGTAGTCCCCGAAGGATTTACGCGAAAATATCCATCATATTGTTCCTCTGTTGTGTGAGGTATTCCTAGAGAAACATATTGAAGGTATCACCTCTCCCATCATATTTCTTTTCTTCTACCATGAGAGGTCATTTGGGCATGCGAGATATTTTTTCCTCTAGAGAAAAAAGATCGAGACCCAATTATTTGTACCCTGACCTTGTTGGGGACATGCATTAAGAACGACAAGGAGAAGAATTATCTGATACCACTAATACGAAATATATTTGCAGAACAAAATGAATACATATTATTATCCAAAGATTCTTAACACATAATAACATATATACATTAAAACAGGTTTCTATTCAATAAGGAAATAAGTTGAAACTGTAAAATGTAGCGGAAACAAGCTTGCTATAATGGTGGTGGTTTATCTCTAAGAAGAGATGTGGTGATTGCACTAATTCAAAACAATATCATTACAATGAGGTTCTAAAGGCCTTTTTATGATAAAAAGGAATTTCAAAAACCCTAGACATCCAAAAAACCTAACCCCAAGAGATGAAGCACCAAAAGTCATGTGGGCCCTGTTTGGGTAAGTTAGTACATCAACTTCCCGAGGACGTAACTTTTTCATACGATCTTCACTTTAGGCATAGAATAGCCCATTGGAAAGTTCATTCTAAATATGGTGATCCCTAACAATCATTGCTTAGGGCCTCAAAATGATCCCAAAAGTGAGGGACCCAAATACTAGGGAAAAAACTGCCAAAATGAGCCAATTGGAATATGTGGGAGGCCACAGACATCCATATAGAACAACATGATACTCCTTTTTCAGACTCCCTAGGAATAGAAATTGTTCATGATCTCTTGATCATGAGCTGTTATGGTTGGGGTCCTCCTGGATCCCAGACTTTATGTTGTAGTTGTCTTTATCCTTTTCCTCTTTGTTGTTGTCCTGTTGGTGTTTATAATTCTCCAGGATTCCCAAATTTATGATGTTGTTTCCCACTTTCTTTGTTGATGAAAAGTTATTCAGTCCATTTAAATTTCTTTCTGTCTATCCTCCTCTTTTTGTTGTACCTTTTGTCAGATTTCTTCCTCACCATCTTCCATAACATATCATTTTCATCATCGAGCTTTGTCCTTGGCTCAATGTCACTTGTCCTCTATTGCTATGCATACTTTTAATCATCTTCCTCACTGTGTTTCAAGACAATGTATTCTTCCTCCAACTCTGACTTTACATCCTAAATATGTAGTCTTAGACTCACTATCCTCTGCTCGATGAATGCCAATTCTTCATACGATTCAAAAAAATTATATTGAATTGTATCTTCCATACAATATTCTTCTTTTGAGTTTTTTTTTGATCCATTCTTCAAAAGGTTCCATTTGTTCTTATGTACATCCTTCCTCTGAAAAAAAATTGTCTTCTATCACTTCAATGGATAAAAAAATTTTGAGGATGGTTTCGTAAGGTGACCCTCCATCCTCTATACCTGCATCATTTATGTAAAATAATGTTGGTTCACTCTTATCTTGAAAATAATTTGAACTCTGTTCAACTTCAGCCTCCTCATATTCATAATACTCTTGAACTTCTTTTTTTTTCAACATCATCATGCATTATTCCATGCACTAAAATGTTTATTCATCTTGTTCTTTTACTAAAAAAAATTATCCAACTGAAGTTTCCCCATTATCCTGGTGATTATTACAATATTCAATTGGTTTTCTTTATCATCTTCTCTTGTTACAACAATTTAATCATCATATCCAATGTATACAGATACATGTTCAACCAAAAATTCCTCTAAGTCAACAATATTCTCTGAGAGCTTCATTTCTTTATCAATATGCATGAACACATCATCCAACTGTTTTTAATCGCCTGCCAAATATGAAAACATATAGAAAAAGTTAGAACTAAAAAATGCAAGGCTCTTAATTCAATGCCTCAACAATCCTATCTCCAGGTTGATCTGAACTAGTCCAATAGTTCATGAGACTGTCAAGAAATATTTCCTCGGAATCCTCATCTTCATATTCCCTAGGTACCATTCCTTCTTCAGGTTCACATATAAAAACATCCACTCCATACTTAGATGCTTTGAGTTCTTCCTACACTCTGGTAGACATCATTTCCATTAGATTCACCTGTAATGAATTCCATCTCACCTTCTTCTTCTTCATTGTCCAAACATATCTCTTGTCTTCCCCATATTCGTGTAGCCATTCATCCTACACACTAATATGTACTTTAAACTCAACCATCTCCCTGTCAAATTCCTCATTACTCATCCTTGTTATGACAACTGATTTGGAATTTTCCTTCTTCTGACTGTGACCTTTCCTTGAACCATGTAGATGACTTTCAGTAGTCACCATCTCCTCTTTCCTCGGTGGACTCTGCTTTTCCACTTGTGAGATGAAAAAATCCTTCCCCATATTTGTAACAAGTTTGAAACTTGTCATGAGGACCAATCATCCTCTTGGTACATCCTCTTTTGGTTCTCTGCAATATAAGCTCTTCTTGAGAACCCCCGCTCCTTTGGAGAATTGCAATTTCCTATTCTTCTTCAACAATCTAATTTGGTGTTGGGGTTCTATCACAATTTCCTTTAAATGAGAACTATGATTTCTCCCTTTTCCTCTGTCATAGCTTCACTGCTGTAATGGATGATATCCATCATCCTTTTTCTTCTACAATATCCTTCAATATGATTCAACCTACAAACATAAAAAAAATTCTACGAGAGTTAGCATAAAATCATTGTAAAATCTATATCAACATCTTCTATTCAACATTGTCATGTTGATCCATTCATCCTAAATCAACCTCTTCATAAGAACCTCTTTCATGAACTACTCACCAAGATATTTCTCTACATATAAGCTTTCAAAATCCTTTATCCCCATTTGCAATTAAACGTAAGGAATTCAATTTCCTACTCCGATTCATCCTTAAAGATAAAATTTCTTCTCTAAATCCTAAAGAACATCAGTGTTCTTTTCTTTTCCACCAAGGCTGCTATAATAATCTCTACAATCCTTCATCCCTACTACAATTAATTAAAAAATCGGTCTGGCTATGATACCACTTGATGACCTTCCTCAAGTATAACCCATAGTTAGGTAACCTTAATGAACAAGGGATACTCTAGGAGTTGTAACTAGACTTCCCAAGGATCTTTATCAGAGTATGATTATGCTAGTTTGAATTCACAGGTCCTTCCTGAAGCCTATTCAATTATATATGATACCAAATTTCTATCTCATGACTTGTATTCATCCATGTAAATTGATCACATCGAGGATCAATTTCTCTATCTCAAACCTATATCAATCATAGACATGGATCAATTGATCCTCTCTGTCTTTGTGTTATCTAATTGTTTGTTTATTCATTGGATTTGTACCTATATCATTGATCAATATCCACATCGACACCTACACCAAAATTAGTCTTTGAGGGTTTATCCTTTCCCCATATTTCCAATGACTATGACCAATGGTCTGTTAATCAGGCGCTTAATCCTTTAGAGTTGGTCCTTAGTTCATGTCTTCTATATAACCATAATATGAACAGATTCTATGACCGCATAATAATCCAAAACATGTTTAACCATACACCGTAGATTTTCTTTAACAATGGATGATCTACATTATTTTGGGGGCTAGCCCGTGACTCATATCTTGAGGCAGGGAACCCTCGAAATGAACCTTATAAATCAACCTTGTACCGACATGTGGATTTCTAATCCAACACATGCTCATATTTTGGGAAGTCGACTTGTGTTAAGCCTCGTGCACCTTCACGACATGAAATAAACATTATCCCATGATCTCCCCCCTCATGACTTTGATCCAACAAGTCATGTTCAATCAATCCTTTCTGCTCATGCTACCTCGATCAAATGATCACAAATTGATGAATCGTTGGATGGATGGCTGATGTATCCAAAATTTATAATGATATTTAAAGGTTATTTGTTGCATTGGATTATAATATGATGGTCATCATTCTTCAATAGAATGATTTGAGGGTTGTTGTACCTTCCCTCAAATTATAGATGGCTTGACTACTTTAATTTCCCCTACACATGGTTACTTAATATTAAATGAATGAGGGTCATTGATGCTATAGTGATCAATGATCATTGAATTAGTTCTTTATTGGAACCTGCACACTAATTCAATGTTGGACCTGCATCGATATGAATTTCTAATAAACAGAAACTACACACACCATTAACATAGGAACTTCGAAGACTTTCCAACTTGCAACATGAATTGAACTTTCAATTACTTTATTATCAATTATACAGAGGTTACACAATGACAAGCAAATATTTACTCAATAACACTTGAAACAAAGTATTCCTTTCATTAATCATACATACATTGTACATTTATTTACACAAGGATTCTATTGGATTTCCTAGCCTGATTTTAGCTCAATAATCCTACATATCTTTCCTTGGCCTAATTTTCTCTAAAATGGCCAATTTCCTTATGGATGATATCCTATTATGGACAACCTCCCTTGGTGTGATTTTCTCTTTCACTTACCAACTATGAATTCCTCTAAGGATCACAATTTTATACAAAAGGAGTTTAAAACCATTTCTGGTTTAGAACCACTATTTACTCAACACCTCCCTAAGTATCCTCTTAGATCCACAAGATCTTCTAACAATAGTAACATTTAGGATTCTTAAATCCTCATGAGATCTACAATTAACCTAATATATCTCAATTCCACTCAACTTTTGAGATCTATTATTAGAAAAAAATATGATTACAATAAAATCCACTCACAGATTCTAGAACTCCTATAAAAATTAGGAAATTACAATAAAATTAATTTTAGAGGACCAAATCGCTAGGAAAATGAAACACCTCCCAAGTGTAATCAAATGTACTAGATTTTTGGAGGAAGTATGCTCTTGCATTACTTTCTGAGAGAAATTATTTACCAGTCAAGATGGTAGTTGGGAAGTATTCATCAAGAGTCAATGAGAGGATATGCATAGTACCCATATGGAAGTTTCCTGATCTAACGAATGAATTTGGGGATTGGACCCAAAAAATCTTGTCGTAGAAGGGAAAAAAGAGGAAAAATCATGGGAAAACGATAGATAATGCATAGAAATGGGTCTAGAGACCAATTATGAAGAACAAGAGTAGGTTAAGCTCTATGTTTATGAGGAGAATTGAGAGAACATGATTTTCAGGGTTGAGGAACCACCAACAATGCCTCCAAAACAAGATGACAAATATGGTTGCAAATAATTTAAGTGATTGAGTGAGCAATCACAACAAGCTCCCTTTCTTGGTAAATTGTATATTGGGTTGTGAAGTTCCTATGGCAGAAGGAGAGTAACATTCATTGCTTATTGTTTATTGAGAAAAAATAAGAGATTTCCCCTAATGACATCATACTATGGCTAGGGGGTGGCCAATTATGAAAAAATAGTAGAAATTGTGCCTAAGGTTGGGTGGAAAGTGGCACACTCTTCAGCAGTTGTTATGAAATCCCAAATTTCAGATACATTTTTGTGTGTATTTCATTGCCAATACAAGTTTATTTAATATTAAGGAATTTATGTGTTAGTTATTTGAAGGATTTGTTATTTTTACTCTAGTTTTTTAGTTGGATGAGATATCTAAAATAAGACCTGGAAAGTATATTTTGTAGTTGGATTTCTACTTGTATTTATTCTGAAAGAGAATATGTTAGTAATTGTTTGTCATTCAAAGTATGAATAGAGTGATTTCCTGGAAAACCTACTAGGTATCAATATTTGAGAGAGAGGTTTAGATATATGTGCGGGATCAAGAGGATGAGTCACATATTGAAGAGAGGGATGGTATTTTATAATTAAATAATGAGAAAAGAATGATAAATCGAAAAACAATTTCTTAATTTAAAATAAAATTAAAATTGAGAATTTGATGCATTATGGTTAATTAAGTTTCATTAGGAATTGGTAAGAAAGGAGTTTTTACAAGGAATTACACTGTAAATTTATGTCCAAAAGGGAAAGGTTTGAAATGGAGGATTATTGCCTAAAAATAGCAAATATATCCATGAAAATATGGAAGACAATAATTTATCGTAAAAACATAGTTTTACCATGGAAAGTTTTATTCACAATAAATATAATATTGTGGAAAAAAGTTTAATCAATTAAATTATATGCGTTTATATATATGTGTGTGGGTGTGTGTGTGTGTTTTGGACAAATTTTATATGGAAGGTAAACACTGGTAAGTTCAAGTAAGTTCCTAAATTTACCATCTAAATTTCTTAATAAATTGATATTTTTTTTTTGTGAATAAAAAGGAAAATCCTATTAAAACTTTTCAAATACAAAAAATCGCATAGCAATAGTCTACCAACTGTTCTGCCAAGTTAGCGGAAACTTTTGTAACATCCCGCTCTGGTGCACTGAGAAAACTTATTCTTTGAGGAAATTTGCTCGCAAGTGATCCAAACTATTATGATATTAAAACATTTGTCCTTGATTATGATGCGTTATGATAGATGACATGATGTTTTACTACATTGACATATACAGGTGCTATTGACAAGGTTTTACTGAGTGTGCAGGGTTTTGGACCTTGAGGATGTAGAGGCATCGACGGAACCCTTGGACTCCAGATTGAGTCAGGGAGTGTGTTATTGGGGTTTGATTGTTTTACTATGATTTTAGTACATTTGATTAGATGATATGATGTGAACATGTCTGAAATGATTGTTGACGATGCAGGCTGATGATAGCTTGCTGGCCAGATTCACATATGGAGTAAAGGGGCCACACACACGACTACCAGAGAGGTTGAGGGAGAGGTGTGGACAATGACCCTGCCACAACCTACTAGCACTCCCGCTGTGGCTCGAAATGTAGGTTAATGATTACCTAGATCGAGAGGACCCACGATGCCGCGAGGGGAGATTGTGACATTCGCTCGTGATGATTCTAAGGGGCGTGCAATAAGGCGGGGGCCTTATTCCTTGTAATCCCTTAGTCTCCCACAAGTTCACCTAGCGAAGTGTTGAATCCAGGGGTTATTGATGTCTACCAATCATTCAAGAAGAGAGTGACAACCTTGGAGCACATGGTACATCCTGAAAGGCATATCGGGTAAAAGAAACAAAAGGGTGAGTGGCACCCTTGGAGAATGTGGTGCATCCTAAAGGGCACGTCGCGTAAAAGAAACAAAAGAGGTGAGTGGCACCCTTGGAGCACGTAGTGCGTCCTGAAGGGCACGTTGCGTTGATGATGATAAAGGAACGAACCTAGATGGCTCTAAGACAATCAACACTTTAAGAAATTTTAAAACAACTCCCCTAATTAAATGTTGCCCAGTTCAGAATCTAAGTCCTAAGTTTAAAAACTTCGCTAGGGGTAAGATTTTGTCTACCCTTGAGAAAATATCTATATAATATTATAATAATAAAATTTAAAATAAAAACCCCGTACGTAATAATTTGGTGTTCATAAAATTTTTGGGGTAAAATGAAGAGAGTAAGAATTTAATTAAAATCAATGGATTTAAATTGTAAAGAAGAATTTAATTATTTAACTTGTGAAAGTGTAAAACATATTAAATTATTAATAAAAAGAAAAAGAGGTTAATTTACACAACTGCCATTTTTGGCTCTAATAAAAAGGGGAAAGAAGGGAATAATAAAAATTTAGGAAACTAGGAAATGGAGGTAACATAAAAAGGGAAAGAGGGAACTTATGGTAAAAAGCAAGAGGTCAACTTAGTAAAGAATCTGCATTCAAGAACCTTCTAATTTTGAACTGACTTAGCGTTTTCATTTTAGGGAAAGTATTTAAAACTTGTGAGGGAATCTAGGGACACCTAGGAGTAAACTTAGGAGTAACTCTAGGTGGGTGAGGGAATTGAGACAATTATTAATTTAAAGAAACTAATTATTGGAGGAAAGTGGGGGATGGATGACAGTTGTATGAATGAGAATTATTAGAAAAATTTTACTAAAAATTAAATCAAATGAAATTTAGGGAATGTTTGGAAGTTCTAAAACTCTATAAAAGAGAGGAAGGAGGAGGAAGTGGGGTATCGACTGTTAGTGTAATGTTGCACTATTGGAATAGTGACTTCATTGATTTACTTGTGGGAGTTGGGATTCCTAGCTCGAGTATGAGTGGTAGCTCGGCCTTGCAAGGCAAGCTGGGAGCTAGACATACCATTTGGATAGTGTGTGGCCCCTTTGCGGCTCGGGGGGCTAAGGGGGAAGCAAAGTACCCCTAGCGTTGGCTGGGAGGTATAGGTGAGGTCACGACGGTCGACGAGCAAGAGCAACACAGAGCGTGCAGATGACAGTCAGAGCAAGCGAACATGCAACGGTACGCATTTGAGTTGATTGATAGAAGGTTGTAGGATGTATGATTATGATCTGCATGTGTATTGTGTAGATAACTGATTGTCTAGTCTCATGACCTTGAAATTTTAATGATGGCAAAGTTATTTAATTCTGCGTTCAATTGCCAGATAAGTTTATCACTAGTTATATATTTTCTAGATGAACCATCTTGGTGTTGCATTACCTCCTTCTTGCGTTATTACCTTCTTGACTGAGTTTTTATGCATGCATGGAAATTATCCTTTGTGATTAATTGATTGTCTCTGCGCCTCTTCCATGTGACTTCTTGGCATCCTATCACTACGTCTTTTGATTGGGTTGTGTTTCACGTGTTGACCATAGTTTTGTTTCTGGGCATTTTTTTTTTCTGCCATGATACACAAAATTCCCTGCATAGTGAACATCTAGACTACTGCTGGAGCTAGGGCTGATAAGAGACAATGATTAAATGATGGACAATGTTCTTGAGAGACCCAAAAATTGGTATGCCAACAATTGATATTTATTTCTTCACTGCGTATTCATAAATAGTTTGGACAATGATTTTTATGTTTTGCATAACAAAAATTTGTATTCAGAGAATGATTGTTTTTCAGAATAATTTAACAAATAGAAACGAATTCATCATGGATCGTAGATTGTTCATTAACATCATGGGAATTTCGGCCAATAGCTTGGGATTTTATTACTCCTCATTTGAAGAATTTTTATTGATAATTACCCACGATTTTATCCTTAACTGATGTGCCTGATTGGGAAATTAATTTTTTTTACCCCTGCGGTTGTATTTGCGTTTGGCTGTACGAACTTTTCCTCAGAAAATTCATGCTCATACAATGGATGTGTTAACTTTGCCTCTGAACTCTAACCCATTAAAAAGGTTGGATCCTCTACCACTTGAATAAAGGTGTTTACTACCTTGATGAACCTTTCTTGCTAGGCTTTCTTCATATAACGGTTGGACTAATAGAAGAGTGAAAGAGCTGCTCTCTCCTCATTTGTTGTGTCCCTGATCCCGGCTGTCACTCCAAAGGTTCCCATGTCCATCGAGGGGGTGGGATTTGTTACATTCATATAAGCACCGAGCCGATACTGCTAGATCTTCCATCTGATCTATATTTGAATATTTTCAAACCACTTCATTGTACTGCTCCTTCTCTGGATTTCAGCCTCACCTCATTCGTTTCGACCAACAACCTACATCTCGTTAATGCGGTGAATTTCTTTTGGGTATGGTTGTATGGCCATTTTTTTCTTCTAGTTTATGCCTTAGTATAGGCTGCAAAAATACTCGCACAACCATAGATGATACCCCTGCAAATGCTTACGTAATGGTGGGATAATTCTATTATGTGACCTCTTTTTCCTTTTTCCTTCATTTTCTTCTTGTGTGCATGTGAAAACGGTGGCAACTACCATTGGATGTTAGTTATGCACCACTCTTGAATGACCTTCGTCTTAATTATAAGCCAGTATGGACATCTTGCTGAGTATGGTGGAAATTCTCGATGGGCGCCATCGTTGATAGTGCCTTAGTCAGTGGATAGCCTTCGAGTGATGCGTCTATCCCAGTATTCCCTATACAACCAACCAACCAACAGCTAGGACTTCGCCTTGCTTCAAGGACCTTTTCTTGTCCTTGTAGAGCTCCTTAAATTTAGTGACAGCTTGTCTTTTATAGTCGGTTATTGCTGCTAGATGTCACACTAATTTATTGTGCTTCAAGAGTTTAATAATAGCGTTTTGCATAAATTTAGTTAAGGTTTGTTACTGCTAATAACTAGTAGATTGAGTGTGGATTAGGTTAGAATTAGATGACATGTGGCAGTTTATTTGTGCCTCAGTTATTATGTATCATCATTTTTATTATTTGGGTAAATGTTTTGCTTAATGATTAATGGCTGGCCACGATGGTGAAATTAGTTACCTTATTTGCAAGGTTTTTATAAACAAAATGTAATGAAGTTATCGTTATGGTAATGATATTGTAGTTTCCTTATTAATAAAACCATATAAGATGTAATGTGATCGTTATCTTATTGCAAGGTAACTATGATAAATGCAATATTGTTATTATTTTATGGTGAATTATTATAATTTCTATGGTTATTGATAAACATATATAATGCAATGTCCTTGAATTAAGCACAATGAGTTATTATGATTTAGTAATTGGGGTTTTGCCATTAATGGAAATTACATTATTTTGGGATTGTTGCACTAATTAATTACTCGCTATTGATTTATAATTTAGATCTTTGAGTTAATGTTAATGTTAAATTTATACCCTTGCGTTAAAAGGATTTTTGAATATTGCGTCAATTATGGGATATGATCAATGCGTTGTTGAGTCAATTGTTGATTCATAATTAATGTATAACAAATTATAAACTTAGATCTTGAGTGAAGGTTAATGTGAACTCTTACATTGAATGAGTTTAATGATTTTAGAATGTTGTGTGATTTATTGAATTATAGTTATAACCTAAATGATTAAATTTCGGTTAAAATGATAATTTTTAACTATTCATTATTTTTGATTAAAATTTAGATTAATTATTGGGTTAAAAGTTTAACCAGTCGAGATAAGACTTACACAATAAGGTCCTTGAATGTTAATTTAGAGGGTACCTTGATGACAAATTATGATCTAAAGTTGTGTGATGGAATGGCCTTCAGAGTATTGTGGATTGTAGTCCTTTGTTTAATTAATGTTGTACTGGGTCATAAACTTTTGTGTTCTTGGTCTGTTGTGTCGGGCGAGATGTAGACACCTCCATGTTCTTCAGAACAGTTGCCAACCCTGAGACCTTAAATGGTTAAAATCAATGGGAACCTAGGCTTGAGCATTGCTTATGTGTCTTGGAGGTCCTAACCATTGCAAGGTAGGACAAATGGGTAGTCAGTCTTTTTATTTGTCGGTTGATTATTGTTCTTTACTGGCAGATGTTGATGTGCGTCTTAGATCTTTATGTTGATATCGCAGTTGCTTGCATCATGATTTATCATCATGTGGCGGTGCAGAGTATAATGTCTTGTTACCCTTGTACACACGCACACACACACACAAAAAAAAATTGCACTTGTTATGAGAGGTTTGTCGACGGAAAGAGGAGGTACGTTACATATGGTATAAGAGCATGTTAAACCCGTGACTTTTGATTGCTACGGATTTCGTTGAAATGATTGGATTATACTGTTGGTAATCGAGTTGATTGTGTGCGTGTAGGTAATCATGGCTAGAGGACGTCATGGAGGCAGACGATGAGTTGCTAGGGGAGGAGGTGCGACGCCTCTAGTAGCATCCACACTGGAGAGGCTTAACCCTCAGGGAGACGAGCAGGTTCTCGGGTAGGAGCAGATAGTAGTTGGTGATGTAATCATACTGATGAGATCCTTTCAGAACATGGCTGAGGCACTGATCAACCATTTGGACATAGATGAGGCCAGGGCACCGACACCTGCTGAGGTTCCACCGCGCACACCGGCTATTACTGGTAGCATTCACCATGAACTCGAGAAAGTAAAATTTCCCGAGTTCTTTGGTGCCCCGGACGGTGTAGCCACCGAGGCATTGTTGGAGAACATGGCGATGTGCTTCACACTTCGCGATTGTACCTCCAACATGAAGGTATGCATGGTGGTCTTTCAACTGAAGGGGAGTGCTCTTCTATGGTGGAAGATGCTCCTACCACAACTGATCATGGCCATCGAAGACATGTCATGGGAACTCTTCGAGGAACGGTTTCGAGAGAGGTACCTTTCAGAGGAATTCATTGAGCATCAGCTCAATGAGTTTGATGCCTCACGATAGGGAGGTCATGCGGTGCCCGAGTACGAGGCATGTTTTATGGAGCTGCTCTGGTATGCTCTGCACCTTAACACTGAGAAACATAAGGCAAACAGGTTCGTATTAGGCCTTAACAGTATCTTGCGTGCAAAGGTTAGGATTTTGATGCCTCAAACCTTGCACGATGTC
>SNQJ01S0034215.1:134780-150280 GCA_010110895.2 Picea sitchensis | reverse complement strand
ATTTGGAACCCTCACAAGATCTCAGGTATTAGATATTTTGAGTCTGTTGAAGATTTTCATGAAATATTATATGCTAGGGTATGGTGGTTTAAATTTATTAAACAATATTATTAAGGCCGAGTGAAACATAATGACTTTTATTATATTATAATGTATTATCATTGATTATAATTATACTATAATATATTCACTGAGAAGATTTATGTTTCTCCCATTTCAAAATTTAATGTATATGATATAATATAATATATATGTGGGACCCTCATTGGGATCTCATCAAGACCTTGACATTTTGAGGTTATGGTGCATGTGTTAAATGACCCATGAAATCTGATGCGAGATCTCCTATTAAAATATTTGTATAAATGTTAAATATAATTAACTATATAATAAAATAATATAATTATATATATATATATATATTATATTATATTATATTATATTATATTATATTATGTGAGGGCCCACCAAAATATCGGGCATCAGAAGTTTTTGGGCACATTGATAAGGACATGGAAAGTTATACATCGAGGACCAAGAGTTTATATATTAATCAAAATTAATAACACTAAGTGTAATATAATATAATTAATTAAATTATATTGTAACATGATTAGGTTATAATTTAATATTCCAGGGTGGTAATATAATAATTAACACTAATCTATTTTAAGATGGATTCCCAAGAAAAAGGGGAAGTAATCCTTTGTTTTACTATGTAATGTACCCCAAATTTCACAATTTTTTTTTTTAAGGGGACAAAATAATTTCTATTATGCACGACAAGTGTTCATGTCACAAGACAAATTATGTCTCAATCGATTAATTAACTACCTCGTAGGTGTAACATTATCATCACTCATTCTAAAAGGATACAAGAGTGCTTAAATTCAACACCGCATTCGCTGATAAGCGTAGTTATTTAGAAGTAACATTATAGTACTGACGTGTTAGTGGCTAGACCTATCAAGGTCCATAGCCTAGCCATGATTATTCCACAAATTATTTAAGTGATGCACTATGTTTATAAACATTTAACGATATAATCAAGGATTACTAGATAAGCCTTACACTATGTTTATAACACATCTAATAACACATCTAATGTTATAATCGAGACTTACTATGGAAGCCTTATATTAATTTTATAATACCATTAAAGATATATTCAAGGATTATTACATAATAATTATGTTATCATACCTTTAATGATATACTCATGATTTAATCCTTACACTATGTTTTAACATAGGGAAGAGTCTAGGGTTTAAACCACTAACCCCAAACCAACACGCCAGTTGTCAAGTCCCAAAATAATTGAATTATGATATGGAACGTACGATCCACATAACTATATAATTATGACCCTAACAAGTCCCCACTGGTTCACATTACAATTAAAGTTCAACCTTTATGGAGATCGAGAAGCATTTAAGGTTGGTTGTTATAGGACGGTCTGAAACTAGGATTAGGGTATTAAGCTGGTTTTATCCATTAATGGTGTCAGAACACCATTACTCCTTCTAGTGTGACGTTGCATGGAAAACTCTACTCCAAGATTTCTACTTAATTTGGCTTCACATGGCGTAGTGAGGGTGGCATACTATTCAACCTTCCCCAAAATCGAGAGGCACAAAGTGCCATTACCCTCACATTCATTCCATTTTGGTTTTGTCACTCTATGTGTTTTACCATCATGATGGTAGACATGCCTGACTTTGTGGTAGCAAGGTAACGATTCCACGATGGTAACCTTATTCGACACTCTCTGTGGTCGCAAGGTAGCACACGCCATAAATATACCCTTTTTCAACTATGTGGTAGCAAGTAGCAATGCCTTGATGGTAACTGGTTCGGCTCTGTGGTAGCAAGTAGAAATGTCACGTTGGTAACTGGCTTGTCTCTGTGGTAGCAAGATAACAAAGGTCATGATGTTAACTTGTTTGGGTCTGTAAAAATGAGGAATCAATGGCCATTTTAGTCGGTCCTTTTTATGGCGTAGCAACCACTATTGTAAGTTCACCCTCGGATAGTACAAGATAAGTCTTCCCTCTGAATATCTTATTCTCCAGATCCATCGTTACACGACAATGGTGTTTAAATAGGTTTGACGGTGGTGTTTTTGTGTAAAATGGTTTTTTTCTGAATAGTAGTTGCATGACTCCATACTTGTATTTCAGACGTCCTCTGTATCGATCTATCCTTTCTATTATGTGTCCCCTCAACGATGATTCATGGTGTTGTCCTATACTTTTCATATTACACTCTATGTGGAAAAAATCCTATGTCTATGTAGAATTTGTGTTTTTGTGGGATATCTCTTCGTTTACACAAAGTGTGTGTACTATGATTCTCTGTATAAGAAATAAATTTTCTATCCTCTCTATTTGTGTAGAACGCATACTCTTTTTTCCTATGTCTATGCAATATATTTCTCTAAAAAATGTCCCTCTATCTATGCATAGCGTATGTTCATTTTATCTCTGTACAATACTCTTCTCTATGGAATGTCGTGTGTCAATGTTATTTATTTATACCATATGTTTATGGAATTCATTTATGTTTAAGTAATATTTTAATCGATAGTGTTAAGCCTTTTTACCGTGTAACCTAAGTTAGGTCATGGCCAGGTAAAATTTCTTCTGACCTTAACTTCGGTCCTTCTCTTTAAATCTTTACACACTTAATAGTTTTGTTAGAGGTTGCTCATTTACTCTCCACACTATGATTTTAGGGAAAACCCTTAGTCGTTGGATGGTATACTACGCCTCCTTACACAAGGTTTGAATGGATAAAAATATGATCCTTTGCTGAGGAGTATCGTTCCCTATCACCATCACAATTTATTCTCTTGAATAATAGCTTGACGAATTTGGGTACAAACCATACAGAGTTCTTTAGGATCTCATGTGCCTTCGACAACTCTGTCGAAACCCTACATGATACTCTTGTTTGTTTAAACCCATATTTAGTTCTATATTTATTTTAATAAATATTTAATGAATCCTTCTCATACCAAGATCACATCCTAGCGTTGTCGTAATTTCTAGTTGAAGGCTTCCTTAATTACATAGTTTGTATGACTATGCAAATTGTCAATAGAAAAATATTTGTTTTTGTATAATGTAGCTTAGTTTAAAAATTACCCTTGTGTATAACATAACTATGAATAAAGAAAAATGGTCCCACAATGGCTTCGACCCTCTATCAATGGTTATATTACTATTTTCTAAAGTAATAAATGTTGGTTATTATAACTCATTTTTTTTTAGTATCCCTCTTTCTTTGTCAATATTTTACTTTATAAATAATTTAATCTACATAATAGAAGGATTAGTCTTCTCAATTGAAGACTTTCTTATGTTTTTGATGTTGTTGAATTAATAATTATTTCGCAAGTATAAACATTGATGATGGGTTCCTATTTGTCTTGCGAGGGAACCCATCAGGTGAATAATGTACCCACTTCCCTTCTTTATCTTGTATTGGTGGCTTCACAAGTTGGTGAGGACGCTCCTTATCGACATTGAAACCCAAGTTAAGTAATTTAATTCTTTACTTTGGTACATATTTAATAATTTCATACATTAATAATTTACTAAAAATAATTTGTTTGTTTGTTACAAGTTTGGGAGGTACCCCATGCACTTGGCGAGGCAGTCATCGTATCCACAAAAGGTATTTGGGTTACATCTTCTTCAATCAATCCTTGCGATAATTCACAAACAGTTTTACGTAGTCCGTTTATATTTTTGATTCACTTAGATAGGGAGTTTTGGTAATATGAGGAAATCAACTGTAACTTTAAACTATTGATGGTAAAAAATATGTATGCCACTTTTGTCAAAAGACTTCTACTCTACTGTATCATGTGTATTTCTTTCATATATGACAAAAGATATGTTGGGATTGTTATCCTTTTGTTTGGAATAATAACAACAATTGTAAAATAGTCTTGTTTACGCTTATATATAGATATTTCATATATATAAACTATATTTTTAATAACATATTATATTAGAACTGTTATTCTTTTATTTGTCATAACAAAAACAAATATACGGTAGTTTTGTCCATGTTCATATATGTTTGTATTAACATATATATAAAACTATATTGTTAATAAAAAACTATTACAACTACTTTACATAGTGGCACACATATCAACTAATATGACTAAACAATGCTTTCAAATAGATTTGTTTATAAATACATTAATATATATATTGAAACAATGGTATAAGTACTAAACATCATTAGCATACTACCAAATTTAATTACATAGTTGAAATACATATTTGAAAAAGTTGATGTTGCGAAAAAAATGGAACAACCACATTCCACCCAACCGTAGAACAAGACAACCACAATCACTTGTTTTGATCACCCCCTAGCCTAACCATCTTGTCCTGATCACCCCCTAGCCTAACCATAAGTCCATAAGGGAAACTAAATTATCCTCCTTAGTTATTGTCACCATCAACAACTCAGAAAATTCTTTTCCTCACACTAACAATGCTCATGAAAACAAACAATTTCTCAATTCCTCCAACATACTAAGTAGTGGCTCCCACATATGTTGTACATATTATTGTGCCTAGGTCTTTCATTCCCATTCCTCTTTGGTGAAATTCGTGACATTTACAAATCCCCTGATTTTAGGGGCAACTAGTGGTCAAATTCAACTTCTTCCACTTGTAAAAATCATCCCTGAGATAACTCAAACATGTTCCCCACTCATGGAGTCATGGTTAGCTATTTTTAACCTCATTGTTCCATTTGTCTTCCAACATTAAATTTATTAAAATTTTGTCTCATGCATGTGTCCAATAAACGAGGAAAGTTGGGCAAATGAAATATTTTCCCAATAGTCATAAGAGAATTAATTACATAATCTAAAATTCCAAATTTGGATTTACCATAAATGGCAAATAATTTCCAAATCCAAATTTTCCAAAAGAAAAAATTTATTTCTAAATTCATTTAGAATTTAATTTTTCTAAAATTTGAGGATATTACATACTAGGACAATAATTTAGAAACATTAAAAATGTAATTACGGGAATAATTAATTAATGAAGGACAATTATTCCTACTGGGGATTAAATAACAAATAATAAAGAGTGGTATTTTAAGAGAATAATGATTAATTAATTTAATAGATTTATAAGAGCTAGACAAGTATCAACCTCTAGTTGGGCAAGCCTTTATATGCTATCGTTGCATGGAGTGTTGGGATAAGCCCACATGTCATCATGGGAATGGACGTGAGATAGGTGTGGGACCCTCATCAAGCATAGGCTCTCTGTCAGGAGTGATAAACCTGAGGTATTGGATATGAGGGTGGACAGATTTCCACTGTGGATCCAAGTTGAGAAAATTCAATTGGACCTAGGACTATCGGGGAGATTTAGTTCTGCATGAGATTGCGAGGGGGGTCAATGACTAGATGTTTGCAGTTACCTAGTGGGGAGGCATGTACTTCCTCATATTCCACACAATCGTAGAATAGGTACATACTTCTTGTTAACCATTGTGTTGGTTTCCAGAGTGCGTCGATCAACCACCGTTGATCTCGTCTTGTGATGGATGGTCCAATTTGAAGCGTCGGGGTATCGAGTTCCCAAGGAAATCATAGTTACACTACCCTTGTGATGCCCTGATGATCTAATGCCCAATAGGATGATGAGTTGAAGGGAAAGTGGGCCAGGTGGCGTATGCCACGATAACATCCTCGCTAGTGGCCATTTCAATGCTATAAGATGATGAGTTATGTCATGTTAGTTCCATGTCATATGGTACAGGTGAAGTGGAATCACATGGATGCCATGTGGTGATGAGGTGGCCTTTGGTCAATGACGTCTAGAAAATTTCATAACTCTATAAACTTTGATCGAGAGCTCCATTTTGGGAATAATTATAGTCATTGGAAATCTCATGATGAGTTGAAGAAAATCATGTTCTTGAGAAGAGACTTAGATATGTTTAAGGAAAAAGTGAAATTTTAATACCCCATCCCTTAAAAGGTACTTACGGGGTTGGGTGTCTTATAACAAACACATATGCTTTGATAAAAATACAAGGTTTGACTGTGTAGGATGCAATCAAAGATGTCCTTTTGTATATAATCATTGTATGAGTTATGTTATATGTACAATTGACAACAATAATGTGAAATGCACCACCATAGAACCTATATTATAGAAATTTCTTCCTAGCCTAACATAAATGCAATATGAAATATATTTGCAAGAGAAACTTGGAATCATTTATATGCTACATGATTTTCGGGTACATGGAAAATTTACATTGAACGAATACAATTTCATGTTGCACGTGGGGTAGATATTGGACACGTACAATGTCATTGTTCATGTGTAATGACTTATGCCTATTTATTTTCAATTTCTTTGTGCATATACTATAACTTTGATCTAGTTATTAGTTTTTCTATTGGAAAAAATGTTGTTGTGTAATATCGTATACATTGTATATACATATTGGTTGTGTACTTATTGAATGCCAGGAATAGCTTATGCATTGATTCAAATGTATTTAATTGACAATTCTAGTATTTATGTATTGTCATGTTTCATTCTTTGCAATTTAATTATGTCAAAATTTTGATGGAAATTGAAGACAAGTTGCTTAGATGTTATTGGTCATATTAGATTGCAACATTGATATATTGTTACAAGAACTAGATTTCAATTGGAACAAGTTTGCAGATGCAATATCCATCTCTTCTATCATTGTTAGAAATTGGTTTCTCAATGTGATTATGAAATAAATAGAAATCACATTTGTTATGCTTACTGGTATTGGTGTGAATCTATATATTAACCTGTTTGTTTGAATAGATTTTTTTACTGTTTCATTTGGTGCAACAAAGAATAAAACAAGTGATCAAGATTTTGCATAAAAACAAAGTTAGGAAATTTTTTGTTTGTCTACCAATAATAGCATGGCATGAAATGAACCATTTAGTTTGAAATTTTTTAAGCAACGCGGTCTGAGTGAATATAAAAATACTAGGACAATGTTCTGATTGACCAATATATAGAATCAAATGCAATTAAAATTCAATAAAAAAACACATTGTTATATTGTTGCCTTAAACAAGATATTTTCCTTATTGTGAAGAACATATATCCATATTCATATGGAATTGAAAGAGAAAACAAGAAACTTGGTAAATTGCAGACATTTAAACTAAAATATATATATGGCACAAATTGTGCACAACTTTGGAGAAACTATAAACAACCAATAATTTTAATGTAGCTTCTACTAGTTCACATTGTGATGAATGGTAAATGTAAATATATAGGTAATCAATTAAAATGAAACTTCCACTGATTTTAGTGGATCAATTTTTTTATTTTTTTTTACAAGTATGAAAACTATTAGGAGTGCGGTGATGTGGAAGTGTGGGATCTAAGTGAAATGAGTTGTCCGATTTCGCTTCACAATTCCTATAAAATATAATAAATGTTGTGATTGCATGGATACTCATATGAGGAACGTGATATGGTTGGACATATGGATGCATAGAATACAACAGTTCCCTGGTGTGCATATGCAAATTGTTACCAAAAAAGTTACAAACAATTTGGACTCTTGCAAGTTCTTGAGACATTTGTACTCATTGCATTGGTATTTAGTATATATTGTATATGTACTATAGTGCAAGTCTATGACAAACAAATATTGTATGTGTTAGAAGAATGAAACTTAATATAGTTAAATGCACAAGCAACAAATAGTTTTGCTCAAAATATAATAATTAGACAATACATAAAATAAAGAAAAATAACATTATTTTTTACGCAACAGGAGAATGATAAGAATAAACATAAAAACAAGTAGAAACATCTAGTATTGTTGATGCAAAAAAATTTAGCATAATAGTTTGACAAAAATAATTGATACCTATTCACACAAGAGAGATCTACGAATGTACTCAAGCATCATATTTATAAATGGCTGCATCTAATAAAAACGATTGACAAAGTTGTCACATCCTTATCATACATTAAAAATTAAATAAATATGCTTGGTAATTTCAACTTGATAGCACAATGAAATCAACAAAACAAGGGATGCATGGCAGCACAACCCCTACCAACTAGAAAATATATACTAAACAATGAAAGTTAGTATAATTAGATGCATAGATTATCAATAGTCTTTTTACAAATATAATTCATATAAAAATGAAAAAATAAACATTATTGTATATAAAAATATGACAATGATTAGAATAAAATAAAAAAAGTGTGACATCCCGCTCTTGTGTGCACTGAGCGAACTTATTCTTTGAGGACACTTGCTTGCAAGTGATCCATATTATTATACTTTTGGCCATTTGATTATGATTATGATTCATTATGGATATGATGATATGTTAATTTGTGTGTTTACATAGACAGGTGCTATTGACTAGGTTCTCCCGAGTGTGCAGGACTTTGGATATCGAGGATGCAGAGGCATCGATGAAACCCCTTGGACTTTGGATTGAGTCAAGGAGTGTACTATTGGGGTTTGATTGTTGTTGATATGGCATATGTACATCTGATTGATGTTATGTTGATTGATTATTATTGATCACATGATTTTTGATGATGCAGGCTGACGATAGCTTGTCGACTAGACTCACATGTGGAGTAGAGGGGTCAGGAATGACAACCAGAGACCTTGAGCGAGAGGTGTGTATGATAGCCCTGCCACAATGTAATACCACTCCCACTGTGTCTCATACTGTAGGTTAACGATTACCTATTTCGAGAAGACCCATGATGTCATGAGGGAAGACTACAACAGTTGCTCACGATAATTCTAAGGGGTGCACAATAAGGAAGGGTCCTTATTCCTTAGAGGACCTTAGTCTCCAACATGATCACCTCGTGGAGTATTGAATCTCAGGTTTTTTTATGTCTACCAAGTCAGTCAAGAGGTGAGATTCAACCTTAGAGAACATAGTGTGTCCTGTAGGGCACGTTGCACAAGGACAACAGAAATAGGCAAGTGGCACCCTTGGAGAATGTAGTGCATCTTGAAGGGCACGTCGCACAAGGAAAATAGAAAGAGGTGAGTGGAACCCTTGGAGAATGTAGTGCGTCCTGAAGGGCATGTCGCGCAAGGAAAATGAAAAGTGGCGAGTGGCACCCTTGGAGCACGTAGTGCGTCTTGAAGGGAATGGCGCATTTTTAACTTGTAAATGAATAAACCTAGATGACCTTAGAACGAATGGTGTGTCAAGTAATATTTAAAAACAATTTCCCTAATAAGAATGTCACCCACCCTAGGAATTTAAAATCTAGGTCTAAGTGACACTTGTCGTCAAAATTAATAAATCATAATTAAGCATGTGATGAGAAGGGGGTATGAAATTAAATTAATTTATTAAAATAAAATTATATTGGGGGATCAAATTTTAAAAAAGGAAATGATTGTTTTCTTTTCTACACATGCTAATTAAATTTTATTAATTAAAAAGAAAAATGGGTAAAAGGTGATTTTTCTACACTTGCTAATTTGAGTTTACTTAAAAAGGGGAAAGAGGGAAACTTAAAAAAAAAATAGGAAACTAAGGTAAAGAGGGGAAACATAAAGAAAAAGGGAAACGTAAGGAATCTTGCCTTTAATAACTTTCTAATTATGAACTGAACTAGGAATTTAGCAAAGTCGTAAGTCATTCTAAATGTGTAAGGGAATATTGGGACACCAAGGAGGGATTTTAGGAATGCTTTTAGGTGGGTGAGGGAAATAGGAGTAATTAAATAATTAATGAAATTAATTTCTGGTGCAACTAAGTGGATGGGTGACGTGTACGGGGGAGGTTTTTTCTAAATTAAATTAATCAAAAATAAATTAAATGGAAATTTGGGAAATAAATCACTTAGAAACTCTATAAAAAGGATGGAGGAGGAGGGGTATGGATCTCATATTTTATGTGTAACGTTACGCTGCAAAATTTGTGTCTTCACTGACTTATCTCGTGGGAGTTGGGATACCCAACCCGAGTAACGAGTGGTAGCTTGACCTTGCAAGGTAAGATGAGTGCTAGGTTTTCTCTGGTATAGTTTGTGTAGCCCCTTTGTGGCCTGGAGTGATTAGGGTGAAGAAGAGTACCCCTAGCATTCGCTGGGAGGTATCGGTGAAGTCACATCGGTCGGCAAGTGGGAGATAGACGGAGCGCACGAGGGGAAACGATTCGGAGGTGTCACCTTGGGCTACATTACACATGCATTTATTTGAATGGTAGATTATTATTTTTCTTGCACTTTCATTACTATACTTCTATTGTGTAAAGAAATGTGTTTTACTCAGTGTTTTTAATCGAGAACTTAAATTCATCATAGCTTTACACTCACAGCTTTTCAATTGATTTCCTTGAGATCCCAATCCATGATTTCTATGACTTTTCTGTGTGGGTTTTATTGATTTTTATGAAGAGTTTGTGCTTCATAATTCCATCCTTACCCCTAGATCATCAGTCCATTGCTGAGTAGTCCGTCAGGAGCTGAATCAAAAATTGTCACTTCAATGTTAATAGACCTGTAGATTCTAATGCCTTTATTTTCTGTGTGTGGATGATTAGAGAAGGATAACATTCGCCCAACCATCTACCTTAATTCTCTCTGCGTTGATTGATTCATGGTTGAATGATTTTCATTGTGCCTTCTTGTGATTGAGTAATTATACTATTGTTTATCATTCCTCTCTGCAAACAACTTATTACCCTTTGCATTTTTATATTAACTCTATGTTTTACCATTTTATTATGACAACAATTTAACATTTTACTTGTTTGTGAATTACCCTCTGTAAAGTCATCGATTACCCTTTTATTGACTGCATTTGGACAATTTTCGACAGTGAAATTTTTGGACAATTTTTTATGATTTGTATCAAGATAATCTTGCATATTTTTAATAGATTATTACCAAAGATATCCCTTACACCATAGAAACGACTATATATTAGGTGGCAATGATTTTGCATTCAATGTTTAGATTTAGTGATTTTTATTAGCAATTAAATGATGGGTCAACAAATGGTTATTTACCAATTTTATACTTCTGGAATCTAGTTGGTATTCACGGTTTATAGTTAGCAATTTTATACTCTCGATTCATATAGTTTTATGCATATCTTTTACTCTGCGTTGATCACATATTGACTGTGTTTATTTCCTTTCTATATGTTTTACATTGATTAACTAATTTGCATCTTCAGTTATTCTAATACCTGGATGGCTTGCAACCAATTTCATTTAGTTACAGTCTCTTTCTTCATAGGCAAAAAACTTAATTGAATGACAACAATAATATTTTCAGCTCAGCAATATAGGATATGTATTAGAATATGGTATTAACATCTCCAGACCATGATTTGGAATTTCTTACACACATATTTTCATAACCTCTAGGTAGCGTCCTTGTTGTGCATTTGGGGCTATTCGATTGTATAGCTGGGGGAGTTTTAAAGACAATGTTTTGTTAACTAATTGTGACTTATATTGAATTATTTCACTTGAAAAATAAGAATTGTGGGACAGGGTAATCTTTTTAACTATTTATGACTACGTTTGAATTTATTTATTGATGGTTAACATTGTATGACAATGTCCCCTCTTTTTTTACTTATTTGTAACTCAGTGATTTTCCAGTTTGCTATGTGATTCCATGTACTAAGGGACAATGATATCTATCATTTCACTCTACTATTTTTGCATCTTTTACTAGACCACATTCTCCTTAGTCCTTCCACGACTTCATCCATATCATGACTGCTTTATCCTTCATACTTTGACTGTGATTTTACCTGTTCCATTGACTGTGATCTTACCTGATTTTGTTTTATTTTATTTAAAATTTCAATGCAATTTTAATGTATATTTTTACTGTGATTTTACCTATTCCATTGACTGCGAACTTACACGATGTTTCTTTAATTTGAGTGCAAATTCAATTCGATTTTAAATATATTTGACTACTATTTTACCTATATCTTCACTGTGATTTCACAAGATATTCATACTCACACATTTTTTGAGCGTGATTCTTCATAATCTACAAAACGATTTTGGTTGGGAAACATCCCTCATTCTTAGCATTTAAATTTCTCTGACTATGTATTTATTCGACAATGATTTATATGCAGCAAATTAGTAAAGGGTAGCGAGTCCTGGATGGGTAGTGATTACTTTTCTTACAACCATCCTTTATGACAACAAATCTATTTTTACATCCTATTACTATGACAACGTTTTGATTCTATATCTTTCTATATTTACTGGGCAACGATTCATGCACTAATTAGGCAACAATGGTGTATATTAATGAACGACATACTTGTTGTCAACCGTAATTGTTCACCTTTACATTTAGACAGTGTATAATTCGACATGGTATATTTATCTTTATGTTAGACAATGTATTTTTAGACAAGTTTAATGTAAAGTGCATGTTTACAAAAAGATTTGTTGATGTTATTGGACAATGTTTTTTTTAATGGACAACATTTATTGTTGACAAGCATGTTGATTTTTTTTAGTGGATATTAGTTCACCTTTATGATAACTTGTGATAATAGTAATGATTATTAATATTTCACATTCTTGGTCACAGTTCAAACACTTTCATGATAATGATAACATTTCTTTAGTTCACTCCTTCGCACTTAGACACCATGCTGAACGAATAGTGGGTTATGGTTGGATGGAGAAGTCATTTCATAGCTGGTGCAACTTAAATTGGAAAAAGTCACCTTGCATCTTCTCAATTGTTGCTTGGGTGTGTGGGTATAGTCTTCACGCATTTTTGTCCAGGTAGGTTATGTTGCGCCAGGAATACCATCACACCTATCTCCTTGGGATGGAACGATTCCTTATCAGGGGATCACTTCGTGCCCTGGTGATAGATGAGAATGATAACCTGGCCAGAGTCTGTGCATTCTAATGCAGACATTCGTTCGATGTAATTGAAGTTGGCGCTTGGTTGTAATGACTTAACCCATTTTGTTTTTTCACGCCGTAGAGGTTCCAGTTACTGGCGGTCAAGGCCATTGTCTCAGGAATGTGGATGTTGTTCTTTAACCTGTAGGCATTGTCGTGTTTGTGTTGGGCGTGTAGTCATTCCTATCTATCTTTGATTTTTGCATGTTTTGCCCAATTTCTCAATGTGCTTTTGTGTTGAGTCATTGTTGTCTTTTTCCTAATCTGCATGTGTGGTGTTCATCATTAGATGGTGTGGTTTAACTATTGTCTTCATATCCTTCTTGCGTTAAAAAAAAAAAACCTTCGTTTTGCATCACATGTAGTCGTAATGGTAGGTCTGTTACATATGGTATTAGAGACAGGTTTGACCCATGACTTGGGATCAATATAGATTTTGTTGATGTGATATTTGATTATAATGTTTCTAATTAATTTGACTTGTATTCATGTAGGTAATCATGGTTAGAGGACCCTTCGAAAGTAGATGATGACATGCTAGGGGAGGAGGCGTGATGCCCCCAGTAGCATCGACGTCTGAGGGGTCTAACCCCCAGGGAGATGAAAATGATGTTGGGGGGGAGCAGATAGTTGTGGGTGATGTGGTTGGTCTGATGAGGTCCTTTCAATGGATGTCTGAGGCACTGATTAGTAATTTGGACATAGATGAGGTCAGGGCATTGGCACCCCCTGAGGGTCCACCATTCGCTATGATCGGTACTGGTAGCATTCACCATGAATTCAAGAAGGTAAAATTTCTCAAGTTCTTTGGTGACCTGGATGGTGCAGCCACCGAGGCATGGTTGGAGAATATGGCGATGTTATTTTCACTTCTTGACTATACCTCCAACATAAAGGTCTACATGGCAATATTTCAACTGAAGGGGAGGGATCTTCTATGGTGGAATATGCTCCTACCACAATTGAACATGGTTGTCGAAGATGTGTCATGGGAATTGTTCGAGGAACGGTTCTGAGAGAGGTACCTATCAGAGGAATTCGTTGAGCGTCAGCTCAACGATTTCAATTCCTTGAGAGAGGGCGGTCGTACGGTGCCCAAGTACGAGGCTCATTTTATGGAGTTGCTTTGGTATGATCCACACCTTAATATCGAGAAACTTAAGGTCAACAGGTTCTTGTTTGGCCTTAAGGTTAGAAATCATGTAAAGGTTAGGATTTTTATGTTGAGAACCTTGAATGATGTCATTCAGAAGGACCTCATAGAAAAGGAGGATCTTATCAATGAGGGTCAGAGAAGGACTCTATCGAGACCAGCAGGGCAGGTGTCATCTGGTGTGCAACAACATCAGACACCAAATAGACATACGCTAGGATATCGTGGCTTCAAAAGAGGATCCACATTCACTACACCTCAATGAAAAGCACCTCAATAGTGAAATCCTTGCAAAGGACCACAACATTAGTAGTAACATAGACCACAGTAGCAACAATGTAGGCATGTTCAACAGAACAGACTAGGATGCCAGGCCAATGGGCCATCCTCTTCTACTTCGGGTACCAGGAGTACTAGACCGAAGAAAGGGTATTGGAATTATGGGGAGCCACACTACCAGTGTGAGTTCTCGGTGGAGAGGATTAGAGAATCTAGATCAGCTGGAATGACTACTGTGGGAGATTTGGGAAAGGCCCATTAGATTCATGCAACGATGAATAACCACCAAGCAAAGCACCAGTTGATAGATCCTGGTGCTACAGAGAGTTTCATTTCTGGTGCAGTGCTAAAAGGTATTAAGGTAAGGGTAGTTGAACATGATGATTTTAGATATGTAGATATGGATTCGAGAGCCAAACAAAAGGTTGGAGGGAATTTTATAGGATGTAACCTTAACCTGAGAGAGTTTCTCAGTAGGGCCAACTTATATGTGATGATCTTAGGATATTGTGACGTCATGATCGGTATGGACTGGTTGGAATCGCATGAGGCGATACTCAACTGTAAGACAAAATGATTGAGATTGGTCGATGATGAGGGAAAAATATGCATGATTGTAGGAACAAACCATGGATTTTCCCTAAGGTTCATCTCTTCCTTGCAGCTACGAAAGACCATGCACAAGGGATGTAAGATTTATGTGATCCTTGTGTTAAACGAGAAGGGAGTAGCGGAAGGTCTATAATACCTTCCTGTGGTGAGAGAGTTTGCGGACATCTTCCCCAAGGAGTTACTTGCAATTCCGCTAGAGAGGGAATTGGAATTTACCATAGACCTAAACCCAATGATTGAACCAATAACGAGAGATCCTTATCGTATGTCAACCTCGGAGTTACAAGAGTTGAGAATGCAACTGAAGGAGTTGTTGGAATCGAGACTTATATGTCCAAGTGTGTCACCTTGTGGTGCACCTATTATTTTCATACGAAAGAAGGATGGGTCGTGGAGACTCTTCATTTACTACCATCAATTGAACAATGAAACGATCAAGAATCAATATCCATTGTTGAGGATTGATGATTTGTTTGATTAGATGAAGGGTGAGAT
>SNQJ01S0034215.1:73744-86932 GCA_010110895.2 Picea sitchensis | reverse complement strand
AAACAGACGTTACTCCATCAGGGGAATTGGCTAGGTTCGGTTTAGGATGAAGCATCTAATCTTGGTTAACATCGAACTTTAGGGTAGATTAACCTCACACTAAATAAAGTAATTAATTTTAAATTTATTATTACACTAATTTAACTCAATTTTTTTTTTTTTTTACTTTAAATTTAAACTAATTCGACCTTATTTATATATAATCATTTATACTAAACTATTTAATTTATTTTAAATTTTTTTTATTTTTTTTACACTCTATACTATATATATAATAATTGAACGTACACCCAAGGGTTCGGGCACGCATGGGTTCCACGTGCTCCTCTGGCTTCCTCCATCTCCCTCGTATCTAACCTCATCGTTCTCCACCTGTCAACCTTTCAACTCTCTACGCATCCTTCCTCTGTCCCACTTTCTCATCCACTAGGACTTGCCTCGCATCAATCTTTTTCCATCATAGTTCTGCCTTTGCTCTGCTCAGAGGTTTCCAGAATCTCCCTTGCCATGGCTCACATTCTCACCATCGTTCTGAGCACTTCACTAGCACTGGTTAATGTTGTATGTGCTCCCATTCATTTTGCAGAAACAGAGTATACCAAGGTGGCCACTGACAAGACCCAGGACCTGGGGTACAATCTCCTTCAATTAGTGGGAACCCACCCCCTGTCTGTACATATTGTGGAGCTCGCCCTCAACTATGGTAAGAGGTATGATTCAGTCCACCAATTGTGCACAGTTTTAGTTCCTTCATGAAGAACGCGGGGTTATTCGAATCAAGAATTTACATAAACCTTCCTTACGCTATGGTAATGAAAGGTAATTTCCCTTTGCGAACAAAATTATTTTCTTGTCATTCCAGCTCTGTACAGATTTTGGTGTTCTACCTTCAATTTATTTCATTTATATTTATAGATTTGTTCGTCTGTGCATATGCATGTAATTATACGTGTAAATATATATAGTTTTATAGGTATACAGGATCGTTCAATTTCATCGACTGAGCCTAAGCGGATCTTCAGAATTTCCTCCGGAATTCACTATCGAATGCCCCAATCCATAGGCCTTATCATCCCTCGTCACGGTCTCTGCACCTATTGTGGCTTATCCCCGACTCTGTATCAGAGTTCGGGGTTTCAGACTTTTCACTATCGCGATCCCCTTACCTCTCCAATTCCCGATTCACGATGGGCTCAGTTTCTAAGAGCTAGCCCCTTACTGACTATACCTTGGTCTATATGACCATGTTCACAAGACCGTGGCCACTTATTTTCCTATCGGGATTTTGTGCTTAACTTTCCCGATGGATTCTTTTCCTCGTTAGCCCCTTCGCTTATGCGCTTGGACCATATGACCTGCCTCTATAACCGTGGCCTTGTATCACCCTATCAGGATTCAGGGTTTCAGCGTTTGCGATGTCAACGAGCACACGTCCTTAGGATTCCCGATCCTCGATCTCCGATGCCACCTGTCGTTAACTCCTGGCAAGGTTGGACCTTCTGACACCTGTCCTCACTTAAACTCTATGGTTGTGGGACCCGTCGTGTTTTGGGATTTCGCGACTTCTCCGGTCGTGATTCCTTCATATGCGAGAAACCCAAAATGACGAAATCCCGACTCCTTCAGATCCTCGAACACGCATTCCTTGGATCAAAGGCTATGATTGTGTCGAGAATTCCCATATCACGGTTTTGTAATGCAAGGGTTTCGTGTCCTTGAAACCCCCGATACGTCAATTCCCGATATGCCAATGGTTCTTGATGGTTGCCACCTGTCCCTCGGATGGACGACCTTGATTGTATCGGGAAATCGCGAATCGTGATTCCATTGTGCAAGAGTTTCACGACTCTAGAAACTCGGATATGCCGAACTTCGACTTTATGGGATCTCTCGCCACGTGTCCTTGCTGATGGATGGTGTTGATCCTGTCAGGAAATTGTGGATCGTGATTTCCTATTGCGAGCATTCCATGTCTTCGAAAACCCCGATTTCCAGAACTCCGGTTGGCTGACAACTGGCCTCCACTATGCCTCTTTCCTCCTTCTCTGCTGTGACGACAGCTGGCCCCCACTCATCGAGGTTTCACAATTCGTAAATTCAAAGTGCCTAACATCATGTCCCCGGAATTCCCGATTTACCGATGGGGTCAAATGCCGATGGTTCTCAATGGTTGCCACCTGTCCCACAGATGGATGGTCCTGATTGACTCTCAGGCTTTCGGGACCTTCGAGGTCCCAGTCCTCACGACCTCGAGAACTCCGATTTCCCAATGACCAATATCCCGACTCTCATGTGATCTCCGCCACGTTTCCTTCCAGATGGATGGTCCAGATCGCTTCTCGCTATTTCGGGGTTTCCGTTACCAATGTGCCTAAGTCCACGGGATTCCCGATTCTCGATTTTCTCCGGATCTATGACACGCATCCCTCAAATCGAACGGCTCCGATCGTGTCGGGAAATCGCGTATCGTGATTCCATTGTGCACGAGTTTTATGCCTCCAGAAACCCCGATATGCCGATCTCCGACTCTGCGGGATCTACTGACACGTGTTCTTTCTGTTTGGACGGCTCTGATCCCGTCGGGAAATCGTGGATTGTGATTCCCTAATACAATGACTCTACACTCCTGAAATTCCCGATGAGTAAAATCTTGATGCCTCCCCAGAATGCTGACACGTGTCCCGCCAATATCAACGGCTAGGATCCGTTCTTGGGATTTCGAGAACCATAAGGTCTCAATTCTCAGACTTAACAAAACCCCGATGACTCAGATTTCCCAATGACTCTTCTGGGACTCCTCCTACGCACGCTAGGGCTTAAACCCCATGCAACGTTTCTAGATCTAACGGCTGACGGGATTTCGCCCGAGATCTGACGGCGCAGATCCGTTCTCCCGTGTAAGAGACAACTCTTTTTGGGAAAATCGATTAATTGCACAACATTACATAGTGTTTAAAATTTCTCTCTTGGTAAGGTTAAAATCTACATGGGTCTCTTGTTCTTTGATATTTTTTTTTTTTACATTATTTTAGAACTTAGCCTAGGCTAATACAGGCAAGTGGTTTCCACACTTCCTGCGCAATACTAGTATTCAAAATTTCCTTTTTTGGCCTGCGCATCGACAGTTCCCATTTAGGTAAGTTCGAGGTAAAGTAGGCCTTTTCAAGGTCTCGCAAATGTCTTTTGAATTTTTTTTTTTGTATAATTTGTGTAGTTATTGGATCTTACTAGTTTCAAGCCTTCGACAGAAGCTGCCCACGACATTTTCATCGGTTTCAGGTGTTTATTCTACTCGAAACTTCACTAACAACATTGCTCAAATAAAATTAAATTATGACTTCTCTTTTCCATGCTCAATAGCTTGGATACCATACTGTATCATGTATCATGTATCATGTATCAGTCCCATTTAGTCAAACTGAACGTGTATCTCTTACAGGTTAAGCGTGGCTGGAGTTAACACTCTGGGTTTTGGCCCTTAGGCCCCAAATTTCAAACTAAGACGCTCTGATACAATATGTAATGCCCATATAATTCTAAACATCATTAAGTTTCCTAAACATTTTATGAAAGTAAACTGAAACAAAACTTCATAGCAGGATATTGACTTTTATAACAACAACTCAGCAACTTAGATTTATCAATAAATACTAAATTCATGGAAGAATGTAATAAATATATAACTTAACAAGTACCTGGATCTGATGCTAATTTTTGTTGCCTCTTTGCCTTGCTGTTGCCTTTCTGCTCCCTACTACAAAGATCAACCCTGCCACAAACAGGAAAATAACTGCCCCAAAACTACTATCCTCCCTGCCAACTAGGAAAACTACCTAGCTCCAGGATATCTACGGATATCCTGGCCCTCCGTGCCCAAAACCTCCAGCAACTCAGTGCCACCCTGATCAAGAGCCACATACTAGAAAATACAATAGTGCCCAGAAAATCGCTGCTCACAGCAAAAAACAGATCACAGAATCCATTATGTCCCCTCCCGTCGAATGGTGCGCACATCCCCCTCTTCCCTCTCCTTATCCCTCCCTGCTGACTCACACATTTACTTCACAACCAGCCCCCCGTCCCCCTTCCTTCGTCATGAGTTAATGCTTTATCTTCTCGGGATCTCTGGCTATCCCTCTCTACATATGACACCCTTTTATAACATTTTCATTCATCTTTTTAAATTATAATTCTCAGATCATTAAATTTGGTATGTAGTTAGAGTATTACTTAGTTAATCACAATCATTTTATTTTAATTAATTTTTCTTTATAATCTTTCATCATTTAATTAGTTAGGTTCGTTACATTATGTTTCTGAGTTTTAGGCAAACCTATTATAAAGTCTAGTGATATAGTCTCCCATTTCCATTCTGATACTGGTAATGGCTGTAATAGGCCGGTTGGGTGCCGGTGCTTGAGCTTAAACTGTTGACAATCTTGGCACCTATCCAAGTACTCTGTTGTTTTTCCCTTCATATTAGGCCACTAAAATAGTTTTTTGAGTGTTGTTATTGTTTTCTGGTAACCTGGATGGCCAGGATATAGTTTCTTATGCACTTCATCTAAAACAATTAATTTTAACTCTGTTGAATCTGGTATGTAAAATCTATTTTTAAGTTGTAATAGTCCCTTCTTGTCGATACTTAGATCTGGTTTATCTGAGTTTGTGATACTGTTTTGAAATTCTACCATCACCTTAGTGTAATTTCCTTCATTAATACTTGCCATCCTTATTCTTTGTTCCATATCACTTTCTTCCCTACTGATATTTATCTCAAATAACCCATGGACTCTTCTACTTAAAGTGTCTGCTACTTTATTTTCCTTACCCTTGATATGTCTAACCTCAAAGTCAAATTCGCTCAGGAAGGCTAGCCACCTTGCTTGTCTTGCATTAAGGTCTGGTTGGTTAAACAAATATTTCACCCCGCTATTATCCGTCAATAGTAGGAATTTTTTGCCCATTATATAGTGTCGCCACATTTTTAAGGCATGTATTACTACTGCCAATTCTAAGTCATGAGTGACATAATTTCACTCGTGATCTTTTAATTTTTAGGACTCGTAACAAATCACATGCCCTTCCTGAGTTATAACACCACCTAGTCCCTCTTTACTTGCATCAACACATACTGTGAAGTATTTATCTGGGTCTACTACCTTCAAAATGGGTGTCAATGTCAATAATTCTTTCAGCTTGGTAAAACTGTCTTGACACTTTTGCGACCAGTTAAACTTGGTCCCTTTCTTTTGTAATGGCGTGATAGGGTAGGCTATTTGGAAAACCCTTCTATAAATAGTCGATAATATCCGATGGTTCCTATGAATGACCAGATATCTACCACATCCTTAGGTATTGGCCATTCCATAATGGATTTTATCTTTTTTGGGTCTACGACAATACCTTCCGAGGAAATGACATGTCCTAAATATTGTATTTATTTTTGATAAAAGTCACATTTGTCAAATTTTGTGTATAGTTTGTGTTTCCTTAATGTTTGCAGATCTATCCTTAAGTGTTCATCATGTTCTTCCTCCATTTTAGAATGGACCATAATATAGTCGATAAATAATACTATGAACTTGTCTAAGTACTGACTGAAAATGTTGCTCATCAAGCACATAAATGTGGCTAGTGCGTTAGTGAGTCCAAAAGGTATGACTACAAACTCATAATGTCCATATCTTGTTCGAAAAGTTGTTTTGTTTATGTCCTGGTCCTTTATCCTAACTTGATGATAACCAGATCGTAAATTCAATTTTGAAAAGATCTTGGCCCCACCAACTTGATCGAACAGATCATTTATCCTAGGTAAGGGGTATTTGTTCTTAATGGTCATTTAGTTTAGTTGTATATAATTGATACATATTCTTAGAGTACCGTCCTTCTTTTCCACAAAGAGGACTGGTGCTCCCCATGGCGAGACACTCGGTCTAATGCACTCTTTGTCCAACAATTCCTATAATTGTATTTTTAATTCTATCAGTTCTGTTAGACTCATTTGGTAGGGTGCTTTTGAGATGGGGGCTGATCCGGGAAGTGAGTCTATGGAGAAATCTATTTCCCTTCTAAGAGGTAACTCTGGTATCTCATCCAAAAACATGTCTCTAAATTCATGTAGGACATCAAAGTCTTCTAACTTGGGCTTATCTTCTTTTTATAATAGATTCGTCACTTGGATGACGTAAAATTGACATACCTTTCTAATACATTTCTTGAGTTTCATCACTGAAACTTGTCTGACTGATACATGTTTTGGTATGCCTTGGGTTGTTCTAATAGTGCCAAAATTATCTTTATAGCTAAGTCTCTTTGTATAACAGTCTAGTACTTCTTTGTGTTGTTCCAACCAATCCATCCCGATAATCATATCATAAGATCCTAATGGTAGGATGTTTAGGTTGGTCCTTATCTTTTGACCATCTAAGATGAACTCAAGATTAGAAATAAAGTCAACTACTTTCCTTTTAGTGCCTGTTGCTAGTTGTACAAGCCATGATTTTGTGTGCTTCAGTTTCTTAAGTTTATTCGACTCTACTACATCGGGAGTAATATAACTTAACATATCTCTAGGGTCAATTAAAATATAAATTCGAGTGTCATTGATTTTACCTTCGATTTCTACCACCGAGGACTGGTGGTCAGCTTATCGAGCATCTATGGATGCATTTATCTGATGCAGACTTCTGCCCATGTCTCCCACTATCGAGGCTTCCTGCAAATTGTGAACAACAGTTATGTTTGTTGCAATTAAATGTGGACAGTTCCTCCTTATATGAGGCTCTCCACGCTCCCAACACTTTAATGGCTTTTGGGAGTTGTCCCCAAACTTCTTCATTCCCAGGTTTACCGGTTTACCGCTACCTTGTGTATTCAGATGATTGGAGTGAAAATCCTTCCTTGGGAAATTTTTTTCTGCATTTTGATAAGGAGCTGGCTGGTATCCCTTCTTCAACTGGTTCATTCGATCTTGCTTCTTATCCTTCCAGGTCTTGGGAAACTCTACCCATTGCTTATACTATTCATAGCACATTCATGCTTTACTGAATACCTCACTCAAGGATTTGGGGCTGTCAAACTCAATTATGTCCTGGTAGGCCTGTGGTAAACATCTTAAGAATCGTTGGATTTTTACCTTATCCTCCTAAATGTATGATACAAACTTTAGTAGTTCCAAAAATTTATTTATAAGGTCCTCCATCGTCATCTGTCCGAGTTGTAACTCATAAAACTCGTTCGTCTTCCTTTCATAATAGCTTTCAGAAAGGTATTGTTTCTTGAAATACTTCTTAAAGTCTGACCATTCCAACTGTTTCTCCTTTAGGTCCTTGGCCAATTTCAGGTCCTCCCACCAAATGTTTTCCTTCCCCTTCAGATTGTAGATGGCCATTATGACCTTAATGTTGCTAGAATAGTTGTAGATCTGGAAGTATTTTTTGATGTCCAACAACAATGCCTCAACTTCTTCTTTTGTCCTAGATTCTCCATCAAAGGTAGTTGGTTTAATCTTTTTAAATTCTCCTTCAAGGTGGTCTACTTGTTTTATTTTTTTGTCTGGTATAGTTTTTTCCTCGGCTGAAGGTGTCCCTTCAGGCAAACTGTCTCCATTTTCTGTTTTCAGTCCAGAATTCTCAGAGGACCTTTTATTGACTTCTTCATCATGGTTGTCATCTTGTGGGATTTTCTTGGTTACTATACTATGCAGCAGGACTTCATTTATCTCTTGATTTTCCTGTTGTTCTTTCTTCAATTTTTCATTGTCAACCTTGAAAACCTGTAGTTCAACAATAAGATTCCTCATTGTTTCCAACACCTCTATGGGTGAGATTCCATCACTATTTTGTCTTAGATATCCTAGAGGTCCTTGCTGTAGATTTCGTTCCATCCTAATTTTTGCACCCTCTTGAGATGCCATAATTTACAAAAAAAAGAAGAAAGGGATTTATGTTTGAAGCCATAAGATTTATAAATAAGTAGCTAATGTGGCCCTGGTCAGGCCCAGTGTTGTAGTTTTTTCTCTTATACCATATGTAATGTACCTCAAATTCACCATAAAATAAATAAATCTATGACATAATTCAATTTTGTTTAAGCTTTAGAATTTAAGAGAAGTTAAGATACATTTCTTTCCATAATGACATTATTACACCAGTCTAGTTTACTTCAAACATAAAAGATTATGTGGATAAATTCTTTCCATAATTCTATCACTTCCCTTAACTTTCAAACTACTCCAACATACTTATATGTATATAGGCAATATCTAAACTTAGGTCGAAGGAACCCTTGAGGTTCAGAGAAAGGATCTGGGCACATAGATTTTAACCTCTAGGTGGTCGTGCAGGAGAGAAGCTAAAATAGATGGTGGAGACACTTTGGGGAGAAGTGCCAAAATCCCAATAGCCATAGGATCGCACCAAGTTATGAGGGATTTAAGCGCTTAGAATCACCCCAGGAGAGGAGGTGTATGATTGGTGGAAACACTTAGTGGAAGAAGTGATGAAGTTATGAGAGTCATTGGATCTTGAAGAGCAGCGAGGAGATTAAGGCCGAGTGTCTTCCAACACTCTAAGGCATTGAATTTCGCTATTTCGGAGTTCGGGGTTTGGAGAGGCAAGTGATTTTGGAGTCGCTGCATCGTGAACTCCCGGTTCGCGAAATTGTGAAACGATCGACACCATTCATCAATGAGGACATGTGGCGAGTGGTAAAGGTTTAGGGAATATCCCAAAAGGTTGTGGATCGTTGATCCAGTAGGATCGTGGTCGTCGGTTCAAGAGGAATCTGAACCGTTGATCTCTCAAGGGGTATATTTCAGCATTTCGGGGTTGGGGAGTTCGAAGGACCTAGAACAACAGGAATGCTTGCATCACGATTCCTCAAATTGCGAAAAGTTGTTAGTGCTTTAACATTAAGCACATGGTCACAGAGTGGTGGTCACATGGATGGAGGCTAAGGGTGATCCAGAATCATTAAGCGCCTTTTGTCATTTTGGCGATCGGGAGTTGGAAGGACAAGGAGTCTGGGATTGTCTAAGTAATTAGTTCTGCTCATATAATTATGCTTTTAATTGCAAGGTTGGATCTTAATGACTGCTAGAACAATAGGTATTTTGACTATTTGCTATGTGCGCGTATAAAGGCGTATATTATCATTCTTACTATAGGGAGTTTGCATTAACTCTCCATTAACATTTGTACTTATTTCCACCTATAAGTATGTAGATACCTATAGCTTTTTCTCTCTATATATAGAGAGATTCCCTGTCATAGGTATAGTTGCATCTTGATTCTGGTTTAATAATTGGAAAGATCAGTTATGTGCTACGGTCCTGCATATTACTTACAAAAAATACAAACATGCAAGTATATCTACCTAACTTGGGTCTCATTCTTACACACCGGTAGCTTACACATCAACCATAGTTAACTCGAAGGATCCCATCTTGTTCTCTACGGTTTATGCCATTAAACAATAGTCTAATTACGAAATTTCGAATACCTAAAGGTGTATGAACTAATGGCAAGAAGAACTCTTAGAAAAATCCTGCTAAAAATCTGCTTAATTAGTTTAATACTTTCATATACAATAATTTATGTACTTGTCATGCCCTATACACAGTGACTTGTAATATGATATGTTATTTCTATTCTACCTCTATCCCGGATGAAGATCCTCCATCATTTCTACCAGTGCATTCATTATCGTATTAGAGTTGTTCTTATAACAAACAATTCCTACTATGTTCCTACAGTTTTGTGAAAAAATAGAGGTCAATCGGGTTTCAGCGATTACAAATGCCAAACAAAAAAAAAAAAAGACCACATTGTTTTCCAAATCGTGAAATGCGGAAAGACTATGGGCCCAACACTTTGGGGTTTCAGGGTTCGGGATTTAGCGATTTCAAATGCCAAACACCAACATACAACAACTTCTGAATTGAAAAAATGTGAATGGAATGTGGGACTAGCACTTCAGGGTTTCAGGGTTCGGGGTTTCGGTGTTCAGAATTTCGGGGTTTATGAAAACCTGACACATAAACAAAATTAAATAATAAAATCCAAATTGCAAAATGACATTAGGGTGTGGGCCCAACAATTTCGGGTTTTGGTGTTTGGTAAAGCAAAGGAACTCCGCATATATGTATCAAGAAAGTCTCGAATGCCAAAATATCAATTTTGTATTTAATCTATTTTTTAAAATCACACCCTCCAACAAATAAACTTGGAATAAATAAATGACCAGGTTCGTAATTGGTAAAAACAAATAATTATTGTGTTTTCTCAAAAAATGAATTTATCAAGAAATAAAAATGAGTTTACAAAATCAATAACAGAAAAACCATAATCGCAGAGAAAACCTCCAAAATAGGGAATAACCAAATCAATTCAGTAAATGATTTCAAGCTATCTCATCCTCTGTGTCCGGAATTACAATATGATTCAAGTATTTATGGGAACAAAACTTGCCCCTTCAACCTTAAGAAAAATTAAATCAGGGTGGTGATGGTATTTGGTGGCCTACAAAGGTTAATGCGGCCACTACTTGACAGTGAACCTTGATGTCCTTAAGGGTCAAGATGGCCACCGATCCACCCTCATAAAGTGGTGAAATGATTACAAACCAACAAGTTTTTCCTATTACAGAAACGAATTATCACACGATAGATTTCTCCCATGGAAGTATTTCAATACAGAATTAGCATATACATATCACTAGTATAAATGATTATTTAACACAGAGAAGGAGTAGATCAACATATCTGAACTAGGTTTGCAAGAAGGCAAAGGGAACAACCACGTTCCTCCCAACCGTAGTATAGGCAGCCAAAATTTCCTGCGCGATTCACCCCCTATCCTGACCATGAATTCATGAGGGTGAATTTGGAAGAATGCTTCTCAGCAATGTCCACAATCCCAACAATTATCCTCTTGCATCACACTTACTCAGTAGTGGTCATAACAACAAGGAAAATCCATAGTCCCTTTTCTCTACATACTTGGCACTATCCTGCCTCCTCACATATGCTATTTATCAATTTTTCTCAGGTCTTTTTCCCTCCCTTGGGAATTTTCACAGCTTTCTAAATCCCTGATTTTCAGGGGCTGCCAATGGCCAAATCACTAATTTTCCACTTGCAATAATCAGCCCAGAGGTAGTTCCAACATGTTCCCCACTCATGGAGTCATGGTCAGCTAAATTTAGCATGGTTGTTCCATTTGTCCTCCTACAATCAATATAAAATATTTTGTTTCCATACAAGTTTAATAGTCAAATACTTAGTTGGTTCAAATCAGGTCTCTTCCCAACAGTCAAAATAATTAATTACAAATACCAAATTCAAAATTCAGAATTGCCATAAATGGAAAAAAAATTCCAAATTCAAATTTACTAAAAATGGAATAAATTTCCAGCAATTAAATTTCAAAAATATTTTATTTTTGGGGATGTCACAAGATACCACTCATTACCCAAGCTAGGTATCTCAACTCCCACAAGATAAGTTAGTCAAGAAAAGCATTCAGCAGTGTAACGTTACGTATCCAAAATCCGATCCATACTCCTCCTCCTCCATCCTTTTTATAGAGTTTCTCAGTGATTTCTTTCCCAAATCCCCATTAATTTATTTTTCATTAATTTAATTCAGAAAAAACCTCCCCCATACACATGTCACCCATCCCCCTAGTTGCACTAGAAATTAATTTCATTAATTATTTAATTACTCCTATTTCACTCACCCACCTAAAAGCATTCCTAAAATCACTCCTTGGTGTCCCCATACTCCCTTAGACATTTTAAATGACTTCCGCCCTTACTAAATTCCTATCTAAGTTCATAATTAGAAGGTTCATAAAGGCAAGATTCCTTACTAAGTTAGTCATTCATCTTTTTCCTTACGTTTCCCTTTTTATTTATGTTTCCCCTTTTTCCCTTAGTTTTCTATTTATTTTAAGTTTCCGTCTTTTCCCTTTTTATCTAAAACTCAAATTAGCAAGTGTAGAAAAACCACCTCTTTCTCCTTTTAATTAATAAAATTTAATTAACTTAAGTAGAAAAACAATCATTTCATTTTTTTAAAAAATTGATCTCCCAAAGTAATTTTATTTTAATAAATTAATTGAATTTCTTATCCCCTTCTTGTCACATCTTTAATCATGATTATTTTTATTTTTTTTCCACAAGTATCACTTAGACCTAGACTTTAATTTCCAAGGCTGGGTGACATTTTTGTTAGAAAAATTGTTTTTAAATATTACTTATCGCATCATTCATTTTAAGGATGATTAGGTTTATTCAGTTGCCTTAAAATCGTGACATTCCCTTGAGGACAGACTAGGTTCTCCAATGGTTACACTTTCTTTTTTCTATTTTTCTTGTGCAACATGCCCTTCAAGACGCACTACGTGCTCCAAGGGTGCCACTCACCTCTTTCCATTTTCCTTTCGCAACATTCCCTTCAGGACGCACTATGGGCTCCAAGGGTGCCACTGACCTCTTAACTAACTTGGTAGACATCAAAAACCCTTGGATTCAATACTCCATAAGGTGATAGGGCCTCTAAGGAATAAGGAGACTTCCTTATTACGCACCCTGTAGAATCATCGTGAGTGACTATTGCAGTCTTCCCTAACGACATCATGGGTCTTCTCGAACTAAGTAATCTTTAACCTACAGTTCGAGCCACGACAGGAGTGCTAGTAGGATATGGAAGGGTTGTTTCCACACCTCTCTCTCAATGTCTCTGGTTGTTGTGCATGACTCGTCTACTCCACATGTGTCTCTAGTCGAAAAGTTATCCTCAACCTGCATCATCAACGAATCATGTCAGAAAAATAATCAATCATCATAACATCTAATCAGATCTGCACATGTCATATATACAACAATCAAACCCCAATAGTCCAATCCGTGAATCAATCGAGAGTCCAAGGGGTTTACTTTATGCCTCTGCATCTTCAAGGTCCAAATTCCTACACACTCAGGAGATTCGATTCAATATCACCTATATGTGTCAATACAACAAAATAACATGTCATCATATCGATAATTCCTAATAATCATAATCAAATGCTTAAAAGTATAATAATATGGATCACTTGCAGGCAAGTGTCCTCAAAGAATAAGTTCGCTAAGTGTGCACAAGAGCGAGATGTTACATTGAAAACATTAAAAAAATACTGGACA
>SNQJ01S0034215.1:48796-73694 GCA_010110895.2 Picea sitchensis | reverse complement strand
AACCTCCCCCATACACATGTCACCCATCCCCCTAGTTGCACTAGAAATTAATTTCATTAATTATTTAATTACTCCTATTTCACTCACCCACCTAAAAGCATTCCTAAAATCACTCCTTGGTGTCCCCATACTCCCTTAGACATTTTAAATGACTTCCGCCCTTACTAAATTCCTAGCTAAGTTCATAATTAGAAGTTTCATAAAGGAAAGATTCCTTACTAAGTTAGTCATTCATCTTTTTCCTTACGTTTCCCTTTTTATTTATGTTTCCCCTTTTTCCCTTAGATTTCTATTTATTTTAAGTTTCCGTCTTTTCCCTTTTTATCTAAAACTCAAATTAGCAAGTGTAGAAAAACCACCTCTTTCTCCTTTTAATTAATAAAATTTAATTAACTTAAGTAGAAAAACAATCATTTCATTTTTTTTAAAAATTGATCTCCCAAAGTAATTTTATTTTAATAAATTAATTGAATTTCTTATCCCCTTCTTGTCACATCTTTAATCATGATTATTTTAATGTTTTTTCCACAAGTATCACTTAGACCTAGACTTTAATTTCCAAGGCTGGGTGATATTTTTGTTAGAAAAATTGTTTTTAAATATTACTTATCGCATCATTCATTTTAAGGATGATTAGGTTTATTCAGTTGCCTTAAAATCGTGACATTCCCTTCAGGACAGACTAGGTGCTCCAATGGTTACACTTTCTTTTTTCTATTTTTCTTGTTCAACATGCCCTTCAAGACGCACTACGTGCTCCAAGGGTGCCACTCACCTCTTTCCATTTTCCTTTCACAACATTCCCTTCAGGACGCACTATGGGCTCCAAGGGTGCCACTGACCTCTTAACTAACTTGGTAGACATAAAAAACCCCTGGATTCAATACTCCATAAGGTGATAGGGCCTCTAAGGAATAAGGAGACTTCCTTATTACGCACCCTGTAGAATCATCGTGAGCGACTATTGTAGTCTTCCCTAACAACATCATGGGTCTTCTCGAACTAAGTAATCTTTAACCTACAGTTTGAGCCACGACAGGAGTGCTAGTAGGATATGGAAGGGTTGTTTTCCACACCTCTCTCTCAATGTCTCTGGTTGTTGTGCATGACTCGTCTACTCCACATGTGTCTCTAGTCGAAAAGTTATCCTCAGCCTGCATCATCAACGAATCATGTCAGAAAAATAATTAATCATCATAACATCTAATCAGATCTGCACATGTCATATATACAACAATCAAACCCCAATAGTCCAATCTGTGACTCAATCGAGAGTCCAAGGGGTTTACTTTATGCCTCTGCATCTTCAAGGTCCAAATTCCTACACACTCAGGAGATTCGATTCAATATCACCTATCTGTGTCAATACAACAAAATAACATGTCATCATATCGATAATTCCTAATAATCATAATCAAATGCTTAAAAGTATAATAATATGGATCACTTGCAAGCAAGTGTCATCAAAGAATAAGTTCGCTAAGTGTGCACAAGAGCGAGATGTTACATTGAAAACATTAAAAAAATACTGGACATAATTAGAGAGGCATGGTAGGTCAGTATCCCTCTTTGTAATCTATAAAAAGAATTACAAATTTTAATAACCATTTCCAAATTGATTTCCATCATGATCAAGCCTATTATAAAAATGAGGTAGCTAATTTCATCACATGAGTCACTAATATGAATGAGTATCAAAGAAGCCAGAAACAAAGTCCCTCAAAAGAAAGAATAAAAAAAATAAAGGAAGGTTGGTAGGAATGAATAGATGTCCTAGAAGGTGCAATATATTTTTGTGAAACGATCCATGAAAAAAGAGGATATGCTAATTTAAAATCATTTGTGACTATTAAGGAACTCCAGGGTCCATATTTGACCAAGAATTCAACCATATTGACCAAAGAATATGTTGATAGTAAGTTGGCCACAATGAAAACATTATTGGCTAATGAATTTAACATCCTTAGACGATTAGATGATGAGGAACTGTAAACAATGACTTGTTACATTTGTCAATAAGAATGAATACAATTTGTCATTCATCTACCAAGTACAACTACAATGCAAAGATGTATAGGAACATATTTTCAATTTTCTAGTGAAGTAAGAAATAACCATCGCGCCAATGAAAAGATTTATTGATAATTGGATCAAGAATTTCATGGAACAAATTGTCATCCTAGAATAAGCACCATAAATAGTTCAACAATAGTCCCACTAAACAATTTCTATAAATCCACATGTATATGTACAACAAACAAATCAGAACAATATAAAATATCCTTCTTGGTGAGTAGTCAAACAATAATTTCGTATGTTTTTTCTCTTCTTTTGTTTAATCACTTTGTATTCTGCCAAAATTACCTCGTGTATGCTCTGGCAAAACCTACCAACCATTTCTAACTATGTTTATTTATTTGTTCCATCTATATCTTCTATTTTATGGTCCAAAGGAGGCCCAATCCCTGTGCGTTTGGACAAACATCTTCACTTTTTAGAGATCCTATTTAAAAACAAATTGTGTATTTTTTGAACTTGGACAAGATATGTTTTTGCATTTACAAATATTATTGAAAAAAAATTATGTACATTTTGAATTTTGAAAAGTATTGTTTTCGCATAAGTAGCTATTGATTTTCCAGAATTTTCTATTACAAAGAATTTGCTAACCTCTATTAACTCTATCATTTTTCAATGAAACATTTTGTTTTGTGCATATGTCGCCATTGACTATCGTTCCTCCAATTCATCTTTTGATATCTATGCCATCTTGGATAAATTTTCTATAATATTTTAAATACTCTATAAAATAGTGCCAACTCATTTGTCAAACCTTTCCTTGCTTGTTCTGAGTACATTGTTTTGATATGTACTTCATTGTTATCAATTTAACAATGGTGTATATATGTACTTCATTGTTATGGGTTATGATTCTTTATATATATTATCTTTTATCCACTTGTCAATATTTTTAACTCATATTTCCTTCATCACTGACAATTTAACAGATGTGACATCCGCAAAAAAAAAAAAAAAAAAATTGAAATTTAAATTTGCTGAAAATTTATTCCGTTTTTAGTAAATTCGAATTTGGAAAATTTTTGTCATTTATGGAAATTCTGAAATTCGAATTTGATAATTGTAATTGATTATTATGACTGTTGGGGAGAGACCTGGTTTGACCCAACTAACTATTTGACTATGACACTTGTATGAAAACAGAATATTTTATATTGATTGCAGGAGGACAAATGGAACAACGATGTTAAATTTAGTTGACCATGACTCCATGAGTGGGGAACATGTACAAACTACCTCTAGGCTGATTTTTACAAGTGGAAAATCAATGATTTGGCCATTGGCAGCCCCTGAAAATCAGGGATTTAGAAAGCTGTGAGAATTCCCAAGGGAGGGAAAGAAGACCTAGGCAAATTGATAAATAACATATGTGAGGAGGCAAGACACTACCAAGTATGCTAGGAAAGGAGACTATTGATTTTTTTTTCCTCACTATTATGAACACTATGTGAGTGTAAGGCAAGAGGAATCGGTTGGAATTGAAGGACAATGTTGAAGAGGATATTTTCAAGTTTGCCCTCATGGATTCATGGTCAGGCTAGGCGGTGAATTGGGAAAGTGATTTTGGCTGCCCTATTCTATGGTTGGGAGGAACGTGGTTGTTCCCTTTGTCTCCCTATGAACTAGTTCAGATATGCTAATCTTTCCTCTCTCTGTTTGAATGATTATATATATATCCGATGTAATGTATCTGGTTATGCTAATGTGAAATATTTCAGGAATGAAATCTGGTCATTTGTGTAAAGTTTATAACATATGACAAAATTATGGAAATGCTTCTCCTATAATTAAATTTCTAGGAAAAATTATCTATGTTTAAATGAATCTGAAACAGATTCTATCTACATGTGTATGCTTATTAATGTTATTAAATTTCTAGGAGGAACCATCTAGGTATGATTGGATTTGAACAAGTCTGTGTATATATCACATTTATATTTCCATATATATATATATATATATATATATAGTCATATAGATCCAATTGCAGTTGGTACTTTGTGTAGGCTTTATTGATTAAACAAAAATTAAATGATTGTAACCAAAAAATCAATTATACAGAAATATGTTGACATAGTATAGAGACAAACAAATTATTCCAACCAGAAATCGACTATGATAAAAAGGGTGTTACAAAATAGCAGGAACTATATGGAAATAATTGAATATACCAATACATTTTTCCTCTTACAACGCACTACCATAGATTATATAGCATCCTCATTGTACCATTGAAGAATTTTCTGATAATCTCATCGTACTTACTACATAAAATCAATTATGGAAGTACACAGTTATACCACAAATATTGTTGCTACAGTTTTAATACTTGGATACATAAACAGTGGAGAAAACAGTCTGTACAGACTTACTACGTTTAAAATGGAATTTCTTCCAGATCTAGTTTGGACGATATAAAATTTTGTTTTTATATATAAGTATAGAACAGAGGTTATCCATACATCATAATCTAATATGAATATTTATACAGAGTCATAGTCCTCACCATTTATCAAAGTAGGCCGAGACAAGTTTGGAATATCAATATAAGCATACAGTATTGAACAATCATATAGAGTAACATATCCATACATAGAATATTGATATATATGTTTAGATCTATACAAAGGTATGATATTCGAGTTTTTCTCCTTTTCGAGGAGTCTGTTTTTGGTCCATATATAAATCCCGTAAAAGAAAACATAAGTTCCTTTCCTTACATTGGACGATTGTAATTCGGATTGTAAATATAATAGACAATAAAATACAAATTGGAACACAGTGTGAAAGAGTAAAGGGTACATTATTAAAATTAGAAAATCGATGAAATTCATTTCCATAAGATCCAAGAAGAAAAATCAATACGGAATAACTGTCCTTAGAATTATGTTGATATCTTTTTCTAGAATTGTTCATTAAGAGACCAAATTGCTCGACATAGGTCACTGTCTGTATTGCCCTAAAATTGAATAATCAACATATAAAAGTTAACCACATGCGAATTCAGCTAGATATACATTAATAAGGTAAAAATCCCTTATGACCATTGAACTTAAAATACAGAGATACAGGGCTGAGCTATCCCTTGAATAGACTCTGCTCTTCATGACGCTCACCCTTCTAGCTTAAAATTATATCAGAAAAAGGAAGAAAAACACCTAGGGTACTCTTTAAGAGTAACGAATTAAAACCTAAATACCTTTTGATCTTTTGACCAGGAGTCTATGCCCAAATCTATGCACAGTCGAAGTCCCTGTGTGATATCCCCAAAAATAAAATATTTTTGGAAATTTAAATTTGCTGGAAATTTATTTATGTTTTAGTAAATTCAAATTTGGAAATTTTTTCCATTTATGGCAATTCTGAAGTTTAAATTTGATATTTTTAATTAAATACTATGATTGTTGGGCAGATATCTAATTGGACTCAAATAACTATTTGATTATGAAACTTGTATAAAAATAGAATATTTATATTAACTGCAGGAGGACAAATGGAACAACCATGTTAAAATCAGGTGACCATGACTCCATGAGTGGGGAACATGTTGGAACTACCTCTGGGCTAATGATTACAAGTGGAAAATCAGAGATTTGGCCATTGGCAGCCCCTGAAAATCATGGACTTAGAAAGCTATGAAAATCCCCCAAGGGAGGGAAAAAGACCTGTGCAAAATTGATAAATAGCATATGCGAGGAGGTTGGACGCTACCAAGTATGATGGGGGGAAAATATTTTGAGTTCTTTTGTTGTTATGAACACTACGGATTGAGTGTGAAGAAAGTGGAGTCTGCTGAAATGGAAAGACATTTGCGGAGGAAGAGGTTCCAAGCTTGCCCTCATGGATTCATGGTCAGGCTAGGGGGTGAATTAGACAAGTGATTTGTCTATCCTATTCTATGGTTGGGAGGAACGTGGTTGCACCCTTTGTCTTCTCACGATATGGTTCAGATATGTGCTCTACTTCTTCTCTGTCTAAATGATTTAATATTTAATGCATTCTATTTTTTAAATTGGAACTGGAACGATTTCCATTTTTTGTTCGAATGTTTCATTCGATGTCATGTATTTATTAAATCCGAACTGAAACAATTTCCATACTCTGTTGAATGATTCAATAACGGATGTAATGCATCTACTAATTTTGATAGATAATAATTCGTAGGATAAATTAGGTTGAATTCATGAAACCTAAAGACTGACATAGAATCTAGGGAAAATCTAATCTCGAATGACCCCTTTCTGAACGAACGATAGAATTGGGCCATTTATTTTTGTATGATAGTTGAAAGGGTTATGCATGGATAAATCCTGGAAGAAAATTTCCTCTAAATTAGATCCACTGCTAGTTTCTTTCCTTATTTCCTCTAAATGAGATCCACTGCTAGTTTCTTCCTTTTGTTTTTCCTTTGAGTCACCACGTCGATTTGCATGTTAGGAGTGGAAGTTATGATGTATTGTCAATTTAGCTAACTTTATGAATAATGTCGGGACAACTTTTTAAGTTTTCAAAACTATACTGCTTTTCCTATTCATTAAAAAAACTGTGTAGAAAACAGATATGTAGCTGAGGTAGGAAGACCGAATAACCATGCTACTCAATTTCCTTACAATTGGGCAGGAACCTAATCCATGTAAGGTATTTCGAGCAAGAGAATACAGAAACAAAAAGTTATACTATATAAATTGCAATGGTAGATCTATTAGATGAACCACTTTAACAATAAAGGAATCTCTGGATGCACCTTTCTTATTTCAGAATTTTTTCCTTTGCCCAAGGCTGTGAAACTACAACTATTCATATTTAGACTTCCCTGTTTTAATAATGTTGCACAAACAGAACGAAAACAAGAAGTGCCAAGTCATGAAATCCTAAACCCCAAAAACCTTCCTCGGGCGTTGGTCCCACTTTTTTTCACTTTTGGAATTCAGGAGTTGCTATGTGTTGATGTTTGGCTTTGAAGTCGCGAAATTTCAACCTCAAACCTAGAAGTGTTGGATCCCATTTTCTTCACTTTTGGAATTAGAGTTGTATAATCTTTGGCTTTGAAGTCGCTGAAATCCAGCCCTAAAACCCAAGTGTTGGTCCCACTTATTTTCATTTCTGTGACTGGAGTTGTTGTGTGTCGATGTTAGCTGTTGTATTCGCGAAAATCCTGAACTCCGAAATCCCAAAACACAGGTCACACCCTTCCTTCATTTTCACATTTCAAAAGTTTGTATATGTTATTGTTTAGGTACTTGAACTCATGAAGTCCAAAACCCCGAAACCCCAAAACCCCAAAGTGTTGGTCCCACTTTCTCTCACTTTCAAAATTCGGGAGTTGATGTGGTGGGTTGATGTTTGGTATTTGGAATAGAGAATCCCCGTACCCTGAAGCCCCGAATTGTTGATCCCACTTTATTTTCACTTTTCAGAATTTGGGAAATGTTGTGGTGCGTGTCGCATGTTTGAATTTACCGCGAAAAACCCTGAACTCCGAGATCCCGAAGTGCTAGTCCTACCTTCCTTTCACCTTTTCGCAATTAGGGAGTTGTTTTGTGATGATGTTCCACATTAGTAATCGCCGAAACCCCATTAACCTCTGTTTTTTCCACAAAAATTGTAGTAACATGGTAGGAATTGTTTTTATAGGAACAAGTCTATTATTATAAGGAATGTACTGGTAGATTCGATGGAGGATTTTCATCTGGGAGAGAGGTAGAATAGAAATAACCAATTTTTAAATACTCCATTTTTTTCTAATAGTTCCGCTACCATGAGATCATACACTTTTAAGTTTCTTTACTGTAATTAGAATATTTTTTTAATGGCATAAACCATAGAGGACAAAAAGGGATCCTTTTGTAAAGTAAACTAGACTGGTGTAATAATGATGTTATGGACATAAATGAATCGTATCTTCTCTTAGTTTCTAAGCTTAAACGAAATTGAATTATGTCATAGAAAAATATATTTTTTTTATTATGAATTTGAGATTCATTACATATGGTATTAGAGAAAATTTACAACACCGGGCCTGAGAAGGGCCACATTAATTGCTTGGAATATATTCCGATTGTGGTTACAGACAAAAAGCCTTTCTGTTTAGAAGGTTGATTGCGGAAGTCAAGAAGGTGCATAAATTAGGATGGAAGAGAATCTACAGCAAGGACCTCCTAGAGATCCAAGAAATAATAGTGATGGAAGATCACCCATGGAGGTAAGAAAAATGGAGAATCTTATTGTTGAACTGCAGTTTTTCATATCACAATGAAAAATTGAAGAAAGATAAACTGGAACAACAAGAGATAAATGAAGTCCTGCTATGTAGTATAGTAACCAAGAAAATCCTGAAAGATGATAAACATGATGAGGAGGTCAAAAAATGTAATTCCAAGAATTCTGGTGTGTAAATAGAAAAAGAAGATAGTTCATCTAAAGGAACACCTTCCGGCTGAGGACAAAACCATACCTGACACAAAAAGAAAACAAACAGACAAATCTTTTGAAGGAGAATTTAAAATATTAAACCAACTACCTTGATGGAGAATCCAGACAAGAGAAGAAGTTCAGGCATGGTTGTTGGACATCAAAAATACCTCCAGATCTATAACTATTCCAGCAACATGAAGGTCAGAAATGGCTTTCATCTACAATCAAGGGGAAAGCTATCATTTGGTATGTGATTCCAAATTGGCTAAGGGCCTAAAGAGAAATAGTTGGAATGGTCCAACTTTTAAGAATTATTTAAGAAACAATACCTTTGAGAAAGCTATGAAAGGGAAGACGAAAGAATTTTTGTGAGTTGCGACTCCTGGACAGATGATGCATGGAGGACCCTATAAATAAATTTCTAGAACTACTATGTCTGCACTACATACATTCGAGGATAAGGTAAAAACTAACGATTCTAAAGTCGTCTAGCATATATCCCATTGTGGACGGATTTGAGTTTGACAGCCCCAAATCCTGGAGTGAGGTATTCGTGAGCATGAATGTGTTATGAACAGTATAATTAGCGAGTAGAGTTTACCAATACTTGGAAGGATAAGAAGCAAGATCGAATGAACCAGCAAAAGAAGGGATTACCATCGGCCCCTTTATCGGAATGTAGCAAAAAGTTTCCCCAAGGAAGGATTTTCACTCCAATTATCTGACGGTAAAATCAATGAAACTTGAATTTCTATTTTAATTGACCTCAGAGCTACATTAAGTTGTAGGCTAATTCCATGTAGTAGAGTCTAACAAAATTAAGAGACTGAAGCACACAAAAGCATGGTTTGTACAACAAGCAACAAGTACTAAAAGAAAAATAGTTAACTTTATTTATCTTGAGTTTAGCGATGTATCGCAGATAATGACCAATATGAACATCCTACCACTAGGATCTTATTATATGATCATCAGAATGGATTGGTTGGAAAAACACAAAGTAGTACTAGACTACTATACAAAGATACTTAGCTATAAAGATAATTTTGGCAATGTTAGAATAGTCTAAGGCATACCAAAACTTGTATCAGTTAGACAAGTTTCAGCGATGTAACTCAATAAATGTAACAGAAGGGGATGTCAATTTTACGCCATCTAGGTAATGAATCTATTAGAAAAATAAGATAAGCCCAAGTTAGAAGACATTTTTGTCTTAAGTGAATTTAGAGACATGTTTGTGGATGAGATACCGTAATTACCTCCTAGAAGGTTGAAAATAATAGATTTTCCATAGACTTACTACCCGATCAAATCCTTTTATCCTCAAAAGAACCCACCGAATGAGCGCCCAACAGAATCGACTGGAATTAAAAATAATTATAGGAATTGTTGGACAAAGATTATATCAAACCGAGTGTCTCGCCATGGGGAGCACCTCTTCAAATTCCTCTCCTTGTGAAAAAAGAAAGACAATACCATAAGACTATACAAAATGATTATAGACAACTGAACAAAATGACCATTAAGAACAAATAATCCTTACCAAGGATAAATGATATGTTCCATCAAGTTGGTGGGGCCAAGATCTTTTCAAAATTGATTTTACTGACTGGTTATCATCAAGTTAGGATAAAAGATGAGGGCATAAACAAAACAACATTTCAAACAAGATATGGACACTACGAGTTTGTAGTCATACCTTTAGGACTCATTAATGCAGCAACCACATTTATGTGCTTAATAAATATTTTAAGTCAGTACTTAGACAGTTCATAGTAGTATTTATCTATTCATATTCTAGTCTATTCAAAGATGGAAAAAGAACATGATGAACACTTCTAAGGATAGTTCTACAAACGTTGAGGAAACAATAAACTGTACGTCGAATTTGACAAGTGTGACTTTTAACAAAAAGAAATACAATATCTAGAACATGTCATTTCCGTAGAAGGTATTTCCTCAGAGACTTGGAAAGACAAAAGCCATTATGGAATTGCTGGTACTCCAAGGATGTAGTAGACATCCAACTATTTGTGCGGGAATCACTGATACCGTAGGCTTCTGAGAAGGATTTTCCAAGATAGCATACCCTATCACATCATTACAAAAGAAAGGAACAAAGTTTAACTGGTCACAAAAGTGTCAAGACAGTTTTAACAAGCTGAAGGAATTATTGACATCGACACCAATTTTGAAAGTAGCAGACCTGGATAAAGACTTCACAATATGTGTTGATGCAAGTAAAGAGGGACTAGGTGGTGTTCTAACTCAGGAAGGGCACGTGATTTGTTACGAGTCCTAGAAATTAAAAGAACATGAGCGAAATTATGTCACTCATGACTTAGAATTGGCAGCAGTAATACACGCCTTAAAAATGTGGTGACACTATATAATGGGAAGGAAATTTCTACTATTAACAAATAATAGCGGTGTGAAATATCTGTTTAGTCAACCAAAGCTCAATGCATGGCAAGCCAGATGGTTAGCCTTCTTGATAAAATTTGACTTTGAAGTCAGACATATCAAGGGCAAAGAAAATAAAATAGAAGAAACTTTAGGCATAAGAGTCCATGGGTTATTTGAGGTAAATATCAGTAGGGCAGAAAGTGATCTGGAGCAAAGGGTAAGGACGGCTGGTATGGGGGACGGAAATTACACTAACATGACGAAATAATTGCAAAACAGTACTGCAAACTCAGATAAACCAGATCTAAGTATCGACAAGAAGGGATTATTACGATTTAAAAATAGACTTTACATACCAGATTCAATAGAGTTAAAATTAACAGTTTTGGACGAAGTGCATAAGAAACCGTATTCTAGTAATCCAGGTTACCAAAAAATGATAGCATCACTTAGAAAATTGTTTTACTGGCCTAATATGAAAGGAGAAACAACAAAATATTTGGCTAGGTGCCAGGATTGTCAGCAGGTTAAGGCCGAACAACATCATCCAGCTGGCCTATTTGTGACATCCCCCAAAAATAAAATATTTTTTATTTTTGAAATTTGCTGGAAATTTATTTTTGTTTTTGGCAAATTCAAATCTGGAATTTTTTTCCATTTATGGCAATTCAGAATTTCGAATTTAATAATTGTAATTAATATTGTGACTATTGGGAAGAGATATGATCTGACTCAACTAACTATTTGACTATGACACTTGTATCACAACAAAATATTTATATTAATTGCAGGAGGACAAATGTAACAGCCATGTTAAAATCAGTTAACCATGACTCCATGAGTGGGGATGATGTTGGAATTGCCTCTGGCTTGATTATTACAAGTGGAAAATCATGGATTTGGCCACTGAAAGCCCTTGAAAATCAAGGATTAAGAAAATCTACGAAAATCCCGAAAGGAGGGAAAAAGACCCGGGAAAAAAATTGATAAATAACATATGCGAGGAGGCAGGATGCTGCCAAGTATGTTGGGAAAGGATTGTGAGTCCTCTTGTTGTTATGAGCACTACCGAGCAAGTGTGAGGCAAGGGGATAACTACTGAAAAATTTGGAATATTGCAGAGGAGTCTCCAAGTTCTCCCTCATGGATTCATGGTCAGGCTAGAGGGTGAACTAGGCAAGTGATTTGGCTGCCCTATTCTACGGTTGGGAGGAACGTGGTTGTTCCCTTTGTCTTCCCACAGATTGGATTCATATATGTTGATCTACCCCTCTCTATTTTGAATGGCTATGTTTGATTAATGTCAAGTATTTGTTGAGTGATTATATCTAATAGCGTTAATGTAAACCTTTCCCTCTCTATTCTAGGATGTTTTGTGTGTAACTGATATTATTCATCTAATTGTTCTAAATTTGAAATAATTATTTCAATGGATGACATATTTCATGGTATTAAATTTACAATCACAGTCTAAATTATGGAGTGGTCCCTCCCAAATTCTGGAAGTACAAGGAAAATTTATTTTTATACGAGTTGAGTTTAAGAAAGCCGATTCATCTATAGGTTAGGTTTAATCTGAATTCGAAATGATAGGATAATCTATGTATGTGAAGAAGGCCAATCCATGTAGATATAGGTTTATTTCTGTGAAAAAAGTATTAAACAGATCTAAAACTGAGCAAATCGGAATTGAGTAAATTTGTGCTGAAAGGAAACAGGTAGATGCATCGCTAGAATTAAATTTCTGAACATTCTTTCCCCTTAAAGAGACTTCCTCCTTCTTACATTTAAGAATTGAAGAGAATATGAAGTAGAAAGGACCAATGGATCACAGGGACACTCATGTATTTATCTACATATGTGTTTTTCCTTTCTTTGTATGAGTTTTTTCACATGCCCTAAACAACATGCAAACAAAATACTAGTTGTGTATAGAATGACAAATTTCGGAAAGTTAAATAATTCTGGAAACCCTTTTTTCTGGTTATTGGATGCTAAAATAATCATGAGAATTGACACCTTTCAGAGGATTTTTTCTTTGTTTGTTTTTGTTTGAGAATGTTCTACCCCTTTCCTTAGTTAAGTTCTATGACAAATTTAGAATTTACCTCATACAGAAAACTTTTATGCTTTTGTGCCCTTCTGTGAGTGTAGAATTCATAAGTTTTTAGGCTTTCAGAATTCTGTGAGGTAAAGGGATATTGTATCCTTCTACACCTTATGTATCCAAGAAATGAAAGAAAGAACTCTCCCAAAAAATGAAATCAAGAGCACCAGTAAAGGATAAAGATCAGGGAGTGATGAATATAGTGTGAAATTTCACAGTAGAAGTAGAGTATTATTTTCCTTTACGTGTGATTTCCTTAATTTTTAAATAGAAAGACTTAGTCCAGCTTTCTTTTCGCATTTCAGAGGTTTGGGCATGTTGATGCTTGGGTGCTTGACTCGCGAAGTTTTGAACCCCGAAACCATGAATCTTCCCCTTTTCACATTTCAGAGGTTTGGGCATGTTGGTTCTTGGGTGCTTGAGTCGAGAGGTTCTGAACCCCGAAACCCCGAAGCTTCCACTTTTCACATTTTGGAGGTTTGGGCATGTTGATGCTTGGGCACTTGACTTGTGAAGTTTCGAACCGCGAAACCCTGAAGCTTCCACTTTTCGCATTTCAGAGGTTTGGGTATGTTGATGCTTGGGCACTTGTCTCGTGAGGTTCCGAACCCCGAAACCCCGAAGTTTCCACTTTTCACATTTCGGAGGTTGAACATGTGAGGCTTGGTCTCTTGCACTCGCGAAGTTACGAACCCCGAAACCCTGAAGCGCTAGTCCAACCTTTCCAATTTTTTCATTTCGTATGTTAAACATGTGAGGCTTATGCGCTTGCACTTGTGAAGTCCCGAACCCCGAAACCCCGGAGTGTTGGACCCACTTTCGCAATTTGAGAGATGTTGTGTTTTGATGTTTTGGGATTTTGACGTCACATGATTTTGACCCACGAAAACCCGAAGTACTGAGGCCATAGTCTTCCATTTTTTTCATGTTTTTGGCAAACAATGTGGGCCCTTTGTTTTTGTGTGTTTGGCATTGGAAAAATCGTCGAAACCCATTTGAGCACTGTCTTTCACAAAAATTGTAGGAGCATAGCAGGAATTATTGGTTATATGAACAACTCTAACATGGTAAGGAATGGACTAGTAGAATCGATGGAGAATTTTCATCCGAGACAGAGGTAGGATAATAGGATAACAGATAACATTATGAATCACTGTGTACAGGGCGTGACAAGTACATAATTGGTTGTATTCGAAGGTTTTAATCTAGTTAAACCGATGTTTAGTGTGATGTTTTTTTTTTGTTCTTCTTACCATGAAAACATGCACCTTTAAGTATTCAAATTTTTCATAATGAGACTGTTGTTTAATGTCATTATGGATAGAATTAAATCTTACCTTCTCTTATTTTCTGAGCTTAAACGAAATGGAGTTTCGTCATAGAATTTTTTTTTCTTTTCTTATGGTGATTGTGACGTTCATTACATATGGTATAAGAGAAAAAGTTACAACACTGGGCATGAATAGGGCCACATTAATTGCTTAGTATATATTCTGATTTATAAAAAAAAATAATAAATCTTCGGGATTACAAACATAAATCTTTTCTGTTTTGTGTTAAATAATGGAAGCTCAAGAAGGTGTAGAAATCATGATGGAAGGGAATCTGCAACAAGGACCTCCTAGAGATCCGAGATAGAACAGTGATGGAAGTTCACCCATGGAGGTGTTGGAAACAATGAGAAACCTTATTGTTGAACTACAGGTTTTCAAGGCCGACAATGAAAAATTGAAGAAGGCACAACAGGAACAACAAGAGATAAATGAAGTCTTGTTGCATAGTATAGTAACCAATAAAATCCCAAAAAATGATAACCATGAGGAAGAGGTCAGTAAGAGGGCCTCCAAGAATTCTGGTGTAAAAAAAGAAAAAAAGAGATAGTTCATCTGAAGGGACACCTTCAGCTGAAGACAAAACCAGACCAGACAAAAAAAGAAAACAAACAGACCCCCTTGAAGGAGAATTTAAAAGGATTAAACCAACTACTTTGGACAGAGAATCCAGGACAGGAGAAGAAGTCGAGGCATGGTTGTTGGACATCAAAGAATACTTCCAAATCTACAACTGATCCAGCAACATGAAGGTCAGAATGGCCATCTACAATCTGAAGGGGAAGGGAAACATTTGGTGGAAAGACCTGAAATTGGCCAAGGGCCTAAAGGAGAAATAGTTGGAATGGTCTGAATTCAAGATGTATTTCAAGAAACAATACCTTTCTGAAAGCTATTATGAAAGGAAGACAAAATAATTTTATGAATTACGACTCAGACAAATTACAATAGAGGACCTTATAAATAAGTTTTTGGAACTATTAAGGTTCGTACCATACATCCGGGAGGACAAGGTAAAGATCCAGCGATTCTTAAGATGTTTACCACAGGCTTACCGGTACAAAATCGAGTTTGACAGCCCCAAATCCTTGAGTGAGGCATTCAAGAAGGCACTAATGTCCTATGACCAGTATAAACAGCGGGTAGAGTTTCCCAAGACCTAGAAGGATAAGAGCCAAGATGGAATGCACCAACGGAAGAAGGGATACCAACCAGCTCCTTATCGGAATGTAGCAAAAAGCTTCCCAAGGAAGGATTTTCACTCCAATCATCCGAATACGCAAGGTAGTGGTAAACTGGTACACCTGGGAACAAAGAAGTTTGGGGACATCTCCCACGAGCCATTAAAGTGTTGGGAGTGTGGAGAATCTCATCTAAGGAGTAACTATCTACATTTAATTGTAGAAAAAAACACTGTTGTCCACAATTTGCAGGAAGCCTCGACAGTGGGAGACATGGGAAGAGGTGTGCATCGGATAAATGCAACCATAGATGGTTGACAAGCTGACCACTAGTCCTCGATGGTAGAAATTGAAGGTAAAATCCACGACACTCAAATCTCTGTTTTAATTGACCTTGGAGCTATGTTAAGTTATATTACTCCCAATGTACTAGAGTTGAATAAACTTAATAAACAAAAGAACGAAAAATCTTGTTTTGTACAACTAGCAACAGGTCCTTAAAGAAAAGTAGTTAACTTTATTCCTGATCTTGAGTTCATCTTAGATGGTCAAAAGATAAGGACCAATATGAACATTCTACCACTAGGATCTTATGATATGATTATTGGGATGGATTGGTTGGAACAACACAAAGAAGTACTAGACTCTTATACAAAAATACTTAGCTACAAAGATAATTTTGGCCCTTTTAGAACAACCCAAGGCATACCAAAACCTGTGTCAATCAGACAAGTTTTAGCGATGCAATTCAATAAAAGTATTAGAAAGGGATGTCAAGTTTACGCCATCCAAGTGAAAAATCTATTAGAAAAATAAGATAATCCCAAGTTAGAAGAATTTGTTGTCCTATGTGAATTCAGAGACATGTTTGTTGATGAGATACCAAAATTACCTCCTAGGAGAGAAATAGATTTCTCCATAGAATTAGTACGTGGATCAACCCCCATTTCAAAATCATCCTACCGAATGAGTCTACCAGAACTGACAGAATTAAAAATACAAGTACAAGAATTGTTGGCCAAAGAGTATATTAGACCAAGCGTCTCGCCATGGAGAGCACCAATCCTGTTTGTGAAAAAGAAAGATGGTACTCTAAGACTATGTATTGATTATAGACAACTGAACAAATTGACCATTAAGAACAAATACCCCTTACCCAGGATAAATGATCTATTTGATCAAGTTGGTGGGGCCAAGATCTTCTCAAAATTGGATTTACGATCTGGTTATCATCAAGTTAGGATAAAGGACTAGGACATAAACAAAACATCTTTTCTAATGCACCAGCCACATTTATGTGCTTGATGAACAACATTTTCAGCCAGTACTTAGACAAGTTCGTAGTAGTATTTATTGACGATATTCTGGTCTATTCTAAAATGGAGGAGGAACATGATGAACACTTAATAATAGTTATGCAAACACTAAGGAAACACAAACTATACGCAAAATTTGACAAACGTAATTTTTATCAAAAAGAAATACAATATTTAGGACATGTCATTTCCTCGAAAGGTATTGTTGTAGACCCGAAAAAGATAAAATCCATTATGGAATGGCCAGTGCCTAAGGATGTGGCATATATACGGTCATTCATGGGAATCACTGGATATTATCACAGATTTATAGAAGGGTTCTCCAATATAGCCTACCCTATCACGTCATTTCAAATGAAAGGGACCAAGTTTAAATAGTCGCAAAAGTGTCAAGACAGTTTTAACAAGCTAAAATAATTATTGACATCAGCGCCCATTTTGAAGGTAGTAGACCTAGATAAATACTTCACAGTATGCGTTGATGCAAGTAAAGAGGGACTAGGTGGTGTTCTAACTCAGGAAGGACACGTTATTTGTTATGAGTCCCAGAAATTAAAAGAACACGAGAGAAATTATGTCACTCATGACTTAGAATTGGCAGCAGTAATACATGCCTTAAAAATGTGGTGACACTATATAATGGTCTGAAAGTTCTTACTATTGACAAATAATAGCGGAGTGAAATATCTGTTTAACCAACCAGACCTTAATGCAATACAAGCAAGGTGGCTAGCCTTCTTGAGCGAATTCGACTTCCAGGTCAGACATATCAAGGGTAAGGAAAATACAGTAGCAGACATGTTAAGAAGAAGAGTCCATGGGTTATTTGAGATAAACATCAACAGTGACGAAAGTGATCTGGAACAAAGAATAAGGACGAAAGGTATCAACGATGGAAATTACACTAAGATGATGGCAGAATTTCAAAAAAGTATCACAAACTCAGATAAACTAGATATAAGTATCGACAGGAAGGGACTATTAAGATTTAAAAATAGACTTTACATACCAAATTCAACAGAGATAAAATAAACTATTTTAGACAAAGTGCATAAGAAACCATATTCTGGCCATCCAGGCTACCAAAAAACAATAACATTGCTCAGGAAACTATTTTACTGGCCTAACATGAAGGGAGAAAGAACAGAGTACTTGGTTAGGTGCCAATATTCTTAGCAGGTTAAGGCCGAATACCAGCATCCATCTAACCTATTATAGCCATTACCAGTACCAGAATGGAAATGGGAGACCATATCGCTGGACTTTATAACAGTTTTTCCTAAAACTCATAAAAATAATGATTCAATCATTGTTGTAATCGATAAACTCAGTAATTCCACACACTTTATTCCTGTAAAGTCTACTTTTAAAGCTATTAATATTGCTTAAATATTCATGAAATAAATTTTTAGACTGCATGGTATTACTAAAATGGTGATTTTAGATAGAGACGTAAAATTCACATCCGCTTTTTGGAAGGAATTGTTTGCGGGGATAAATACTAATTTGAATTTCAGTATGAGTTATCATCCACAAACGGATGGACAGACCGAAAGGAAAAACCAAATTATAGAGGATATGCTCCACATGTATGTAAGAACATTTCTGAACAAGTGGGAATACTACCTACACTTGGTAGAATTTGCATATAACAATTGGTACCAAACTTCAGCTAAGTTGATCCCTTTCAAAATACTGTACGACAGAAAGTGTACAAGTCCAATTAGCTGGGATAACCCAACTGACAGACTCATGGTTGGACCAGAGATGCTCCAAGAAATGGAGAACATGGAAAGGAAGGTACAACGGAACTTGAAAGAAGCACAGGACAGACGGAAGAGCCATGTGGATCAAAAAAGAAGATACTTGGAATTTCAAGTGGGAGACCATGTTTATTTGAAGGTCAAAGCCAAAAAAATCTCTCTAAAGTTGGGGAACTGTGCCAAGCTGGCACCCAGGTTTTGTGGGCCCTTAGAGATACTAGCTCGAATTGGACCCATAGCATATCATCTTTCACTTCTAGCTAATCTAAGAATTCATAATGTATTTCATGTTTCTTTGTTGAAAAACTATATTCATGATCCTACTCATAAGATTGATTGGAAATTGATGCATATGGAACCGGAAGGCGAGTTCCAGGTGGAAGCCCTGGGCGTTCTAGATCGGAGAGAAATAGCACCTCGGAACAGAGTCGTTGCTCAGGTAAAGGTGCAATGGAGGCACTTTAGTCCTCAGGAGGCCACTTGGGAATTAAAGGGAGATTTGTGGAAATCTCATTGAATCATATTCCAGGAAAGGAATGAACACTGAGGACAGTGTTTTACTAAAGGGGGAAAGGATGTGACATCCCACAAAAATAAAATATTTTTTAATTTTGAAATGTGCTGGAAATTTATTTCCATTTTTGGCAAATTCGAATCTGGAAAATATTTTCCATTTATGGAAATTCATAATTTTGAATTTAATAATTGTAATTAATTATTGTGACTATTGGGCAGAGATATGATCTGACTCAACTAATTATTTGACTATGACACTTGTATCACAAAAAAATATTTATATTAATTGCAGGAGGACAAATGGAACAACCATATTAAAATCAGTTGACCATGACTCCATGAGTGGGGAACATGTTGGAACTACCTATGGGATGATTATTACAAGTGGAAAATCAAGGATTTGGCCATTGGAGGCCCCTAAAAATCAGGGATTAAGAAAAGCTGCGAAAATCCCCAAAGGAGGGAAAAAGACCCTAGAAAAAAAATTGATAAATAACATATGCGAGGAGGCAGGACACTGCCAAGTATGCTGGGAAAGGATTGTGAATCCTCTTTTTGTTATGAGAACTATCGAGTAAGTTTGTGGCAAGGGGATAGCTGCTGAAAAATTTGGGATATTGTTGAGGAGTCTCCAAGTTCTCCCTCATGGATTCATGGTCAGGCTAGGGGGTGAACCAGGCAAGTGATTTGGCTTCCCTATTCTACAGTTGGGAGGAACGTGGATGTTCCCTTTGTCTTCCCGCAGATTGGATTCAAATAAGTTGATCTACCCCTCTCTATTTTGAATGGATATGTTTGATTGATGTCATGTATCTGTTGAGTGATTATATCTAATTGCGTTAATGTAAACCTTTCCCTCTCTATTCTTGGTTGTTTTGTGTGTAACTAATATTTTGCATCTAATTGTTCTAAATTTGAAATAATTCTTTCAATGGATGACATATTTTGTGGTATTAAATTTACAATCACAGTCTAAATTATGGAGTGGTCCCTCCCGAAATCTGGAAGTACTAGGCAAATTTAATTTTATATGAGTTGAGTTTAAGAAAGCCGATCCATCTACAGGTTAGGTTTAATCTGAAGTCGAAATGCAAGGATACTGTGTGTATGTGAAGAAGATGAATCTGTGTAGATATAGGTTTATTTATGTGACAAAAGTATTAATCAGATGTAAAAATGAGCAAATCGGAATTGAGTAAATTTGTGTCGAAAGGAAACAGGTAGATGCATCGTTAGAATTACATTTTCGAACATTCTGGCCCCTTAAAGAGACTTCATGTTTCTTACATTTAAGAATTGAAGAGAATATAAAGTAGCAAGGACCAATGGATCACAGGGACACTCATGCATTTATCTACATATGCATCTTTCCTTGCTTTGTATGATTTTTTTCGCATGCACTAAAAAAACATGCAAACAAAATACTAGTTGTGTATAGAATGACAAATTTTGGAAAGTTAAAGAATTCCAGGAACCCTTTTTTTTTGTTATCGAATGCTAAAATAATCATGAGAATCGACGCCTTTCAGAGGATTTTTTCTTTCTTTGTTTTTGTTTGAGAATGGTCTACCCCTTTCCTTAGTTAAAGTCTATGACGGATTTAGAATTTACCTTATACAAAAAACTTTTATCCTTTTCTGCCCTTCTGTGCATGTAAAATTCATAAGTTTTTAGGCTTTCGGGATTCTGTGAGGTAAAGGGATATTGTATCCTTCTAAACCTTATGTCTCCTAGAAACGAAAGCAAGAACTCTCCTAGAAAATGAAATCAAGAGCATCAGTAATGGATAAAGATCAGGGAGTGATGAATATAGTAGGAAAATTCACAGTAGAAGTAGAGTATTCTTTTCCTTTGCATATGATTTCCTTAATTTTTCAACAGAAAGACTTAGTCCAACTTTATTTTCGCATTTCAGAGGTTTGGGCATGTTGATGCTTGAGCACTTGACTCACGAAGTTCCAAACCCCGAAACCCCAAAGCTCCCACTTTTTGCATTTCGGAGGTTTGGACATGTTGGTGCTTGGGCACTTGACTCGAAAGGTTCCGAACCCCGAAACCCTAAAGCTTCCACTTTTCGCATTTCATAGGTTTGGGCATGTTGATTCTTGGGTTCTTGACTCATGAAGTTATGAACCCTAAAACCCTGAAGATTCCACTTTTATCATTTCAGAGGTTTGGGCATGTTGATTCTTGAGTGCTTGACTCGTGAGGTTCCAAACCCGGAAACCTCAAAGTTTCCACTTTTCGCATTTCGAAGGTTGAACATGTGAGGCTTGGACACTTGCACTCACGAATTTCCGAACCCCGAAACCCTAAAGTTTCCACTTTTTGCATTTTGGAGGTTGAATATGTAAGGCTTGTGCGCTTTCACTCATGAAGTTACAAACCCCGAAACCCCGAAGAACTAGTCCAACCTTTCCACTTTTCGCATTTCATAGGTTGAACATGTGAGGCTTGCGTGCTTGCACTTGTGAAGTCCCGAACCCCGAAACCCCAGCGTGTTGGACCCACTTTTGTGATTTGAGAGATGTTGTGTTTTGATTTTTTGGTCTTTTGAAGTCCTAGGATTTTGAACCCTGAAAACCCAAAGTATTGAGGCCACAGTCTTCCATTTTTTTCGCATTTTTGGAAAACAGCGTGGCCCCTATGTTTTTGTGTGTTCGGCATTGGAAAATTTGTCGAACCCCATTTGACCACTGTATTTCACAAAAACTGTAGGAGCACATCAGGAATTATTGGTTATATGAACAACTCTAACACGATAAGGAATGGATTGTTAGAATCGATGGATAATTTTCATCTGAGATAGAGGTAGGATAAAAGGTTAATAGATAACATTATGAATCACTGTGTACAGGGCGTGACAAGTACATAATTGGTTGTATTGGAAGGTTTTAATCTAGTTAAACCAATGTTTAGTGTGATGATTTTATTTTTTGTTTTGCTTGCCATGAAAACATGCACCTTTAAGTATTCAATTTTTTCATAATGAGACTGTTGTTTAATGTCATTATGGACATAATTCAATCTTACCTTCTCTTATATTATGAGCTTAAACGCAATGGAGTTTCGTCATAGAATTTTTTATTTTTTTTATGGTGATTATGAGGTTCCTTACACTATTACAGCCATTACCAGTACCAGAATGGAAATGGGAGACCATATCACTGGATTTTATAATAGGTTTTCCTAAAACTCAGAAACAAAATGATTCTATCATGGTTGTAATCGATAAACTCAGTAAGTATGCACACTTTATTCCTATAAATTATACATTTAAAGCTATAAACATTGCTGAAATATTCATGAAAGAAATTTTTAGACTGCATGGTATTCCTAAAATGGTTATTTCAGATAGATACGTAAAATTCACATCCACCTTTTGGAAGGAATTGTTTGCAGGGCTAAATACTAATTTGAATTTCAGTACAAGTTATCACCCTCAAACATATGGACAAACCAAAAGGACAAACCAAATCATAGAGGATATGCCCCGCATGTATGTAAGAACAAAACCGAACAAGTGGGAAGACTACCTACACTTGGTAGAATTTGCATATAACAATGGGTAACAAACTTTCATGAAGTTGAACCCTTTCGAAATAATGTATGGCAAGAAGTGTACAACTCCAATTAGGTGGGATAACCCAGCTAACAAATTCATGGCTAGACCAGAGATGCTCCAAGAAATGGAGAACATGGTAAAAAAGGTAAAACAAAACTTGAAAGAAGCACAGAACAGACACAAGAGCTATGCAGATCTAAAAGGAAGACACTTGGAATTTCAAGTGGGAGACCATGTTTACTTGAAGTTCAAAGCCCGAAAAATCTCTCTAAATTTAGGGAACTATGCCAAGCTGGCACCCCGGTTTTGTGGGCCCTTCGAGATACTAGCTCGAATTGGACCCATAGCATATCAACTTGCACTTCCAACTAATCTAAGAATTCATAATGTACTTCATGTTTCTTTGTTGAAAAAGTATATTCATGACCCTACTCATATGATTGATTGGAACTTGGTGCAAGTGGATCCCGAAGGTGAGTTCCAGGTAGAACCCCTGCGCATTTTGGACCAGAGAGAAATAACACTTCGTAACAGAGTTGTCACTCAGGTAAAGGTGCAATGGAAGCACTTTATTCCTGAGGAGGCCACTTGGGAGTTGGAGGGAGATTTACAGAAATATCATCCAACTCTATTCCAAGAAAGGAACAAACACTGAGGACAGTGTTTGACTGAAGGGGGAAAGGATGTGATATCCCCAAAAATAAAATAGTTTTGGAAATTTAAATTTGCTAGAAATTTATTTCCGTTTTTAGTAAATTCGAATTTGGAATTTTTTTTCATTTATGGAAATTTCAAAGTTCGAATTTGATATTTGTAACTAAGTACTATGATTGTTGGGAAGAGATCTGATTGGACTCAAATAACTGTTTGATTATGATACTTGTATAAAAACAGAATATTTATATTAACTGTAGGAGGATAAATGGAACAGCCATGTTAAAATCAGCTAACCATGACTCCATGAGTGGGGAACATGTTGGAACTACCTATGGGTTGATGATTAGAAGTGGAAAATCAGATATTTGGCTATTGGCAGCCCCTGAAAATTAGGGACTTAGAAAGATACGAAAATCCCCCAAGGGACGGAAAAAGACTTGGGAAAAATTGATAAATAGCATATGCGAGGAGGCAGGACGCTGCCAAGTATGCTGGGGGAAAAATATTTTGAGTTATTTTTCTCTTATGAACACTACGGATTGAGTGTGAGGCAAGGGGAGTCTATTGAAATGGAAATACATTTGTAGAGGAAGAGGTTCCAAGTTTTCCCTCATGGATTCATGGTCAGGCTAGGGGGTGAATCGGACAAGTGATTTGGTTGTCCCGTTCTACAGTTGGGAGGAACATGGTTGTTCCCTTTGTTTTCTCATGATCTGGTTCAGATATGTGCTCTACTTCTTCTCTGTCTGAACGATTTTATATTTGATGCATTGTATTTGTTAAATCAGAATTGGAATGATTTCCATTTTCTGTTTGAATGTTTCATCCGATGTCATGTATTTATTAAATCCGAACTTAAACAATTTCCATTCTCTAGTGAATGATTCAATCACAGATGTAATTCATATACTAATTTTGATAGATAATAATGCGTAGGAGAAATCAAGTTGAATTCATGAAACCTAAAGACTGACAGAGAATATAGGGAAAATCTAATCTCGAATGACCCCTTTCTGAATGAACGATAGAATTGGGCCATTTATTTTTGTATGATAGTGAAAGGGTTATGCATGGATAAATCCTGGAATAAAATTTCCTCTAAATTAGATCCAATGCTAGTTTCTTTCCTTATTTGTCCTCTGAGTCAAATCAATGCTGAGATTTGCATGTTAGGAGTGGAGGCTATGATATATTGTCAATTTAGCTAACTATATGAATAATTTCGGGACAACTTTATGAGTTTTGAAAACTATACTTCTTTTCGAATTCATTATACAGACTGTGTAGAAAACAAATCTGTAGTTGAGGTAGGAAGATCGACTACTATACTAGTTTCCCTTACAATTCATGAACCTAACGTGTGTAAAGGTATTTCAAACAAGAGAATAAAGGAACAGAAAGTTATACTATATAAATTGCAATTGTAGATCTATTAGATGAACTACTTTGATGGTAAAGGAATCCCAGATGCACCTTTCTTATTTAAGAATTTTTCCTTTGCCCAAGGTTGTACAACTACGGCTATTCATATTTAGACTTCCCTGTTTTAATAATGTTGCACAA
>SNQJ01S0034215.1:17944-30697 GCA_010110895.2 Picea sitchensis | reverse complement strand
TGAAAATAACAAGGACACCCCACGGTGACACTCTAGGACGTATCAGTCCCAGGTCCAACAACTCCTTCAGTTTCATTTTCAACTCTTGTAACTCTAGGGTCAACATCCGATAAGGAGTTCTTGCTATCGGTTCAATCCCTAATTTTAGGCCTATGGTAAACTCCAAATATCTCTCCAGAGGCATCCTAGGTAACTCCTCCGGAAATATGTCTACAAACTCTCTCACCACCGGAAGGTGTTCTAGACCTTCTGCTACTCCCTTCTCATTTAATGTAAGGATTGCATAAAGCTTGCACCCCTTGCACATATTCTTTCATAGTTGTAAGGAAGAGATGAACCTTAGGGAAACTCCCTCATTCCTTCCTACAATCACATGTATCTACCCCTCATCGTCGACTAAGCTCAACCATTTTGTCTTACAGTTGAGTATCGCCTCATGCGATTCCAGCCAATCCATACCAATCACAACATCATAAGATCCTAGGATCATGACGTATAGGTTGGCCCTCGTGACAAACTCTCCCAGGTTAAGGGAAGAGCCCGTAGCCTTTCCTCCAACCTTTTGTTTGGCTCCCAAGGCCATCTCCACGAAGCTAAACTCATCCTGTTTGACTGCCTTTACCTTAATTCTTTTTAGTGTTGCACCAAAAATGAAACTCTCAGTAGCACCAGGATCTATCAAAATACTAAGGGTCTGGTCAGCTACGATACCTGTCATCTCAAGCACAGTCAACTGGTGCTCTGCCTGGTGGTTATTCACTGCTGCATGAATCCGATGGGCCTTGCCCATATCTCCCACGGTAGTGGGTCTGGCTGATCTGGATGCTCTGGTCCTCTCCACAGGGCAGTCACGCTGGTAGTGTGGCTCCCCACACATCCAACACCCCTTCTTCATCCCAGTAGTCGTAGTTCCTGATGTAGAAGATGGCAGCCCACCGGCCTGAAACCCTAGTCTATTCTGCTGAATAGGCCTAAACTACTGCTATTGTGGGTGACGTTGTTGCTGATGTTGTGGTCCCCGGTAAGGTGTCTACTTTTGTGGTGTCGGTTGACGAGGTGTAGTAAAAGTGGATCCCCTATGGAAGCTACGATATCCCAACGTATGTCTCGATGGTGTCTAGTGCCGCTAGGTTCCAGCTAAAACCTGCCCTGTTGGTCTCACTGGAGTCCTAGCCTGACCCCCACTAATAAGCTCCTCCTCTGTTATGAGGGATTTCTGGACGACATCGTGCAAGGTTTGGGGAATCAAAATCCTAACCTTTGCATGTAGGCTTCCGTTAAGGCCAAAGAAAACCCTGTTGACCTTAAGTTTATCTATGTTAAGGTGCAAAGCATACCAGAGAAGCTCCATAAACAGGGCCTCATACTCGGGCACCGTACGACCTCCCTGTCGTAAGGCATTGAACTCATTGAGTTGATGCTCAATGAATTCCTCTGAAAGGTACCTCTCTCAAAACCGTTCCTCAAACAGTTCCCATGACACGTCTTTTATGGCCATGTTCACCTGTGGTAGGAGTGTCTTCCACCATAGAAGAGCGCTCCCCTTCAGTTGAACGACCACCATGTGGACCTTCATGTTGGAGTTATAATCGCAAAGTGAGAAGCACATCACCATGTTCTCCAACCATGCCTCAGCARCTACGTCATCCGGTGCACCAAAGAACTTGGGAAATTTGACCTTCTCGAGTTCACGGTGAATGCTACTAGTAATGGTCGATGCACGCGGCGGAACSTCAGCAGGTGCCGATGCTCTGGCTTCATCTCTATCCAAATGGCTGATTAGTGCCTCGAACATGTGCTGGAAAGATCTCATCATTCTGATTACATCRCCAACTACTATCTACTCTTGCCCTAGAACCTGCTCGTCTCCCTAGGGTTAGACCCCTCTGGTGTGGATGCTACTAGAGGCATCACACCTCCTCCCCTAGCACCTCATCGTCTGCCTCCATGGCATCCTTTAACCATGATTACCTACACACACACAATCAACTCGATTAGCAATGGTATAATCCAATCATGTCAACAAAATTTGTAGCTATCCCAAGTCGCAGGTTGAACCTGCTCTGATACCATACGTAACACTCCTCCTCGTTACGACGACAACCTCTTAACAAGTGCACAATTTTTTTTTTGTGTGTCCATGTGTACAAGGGTAACAATACATTATACTTTGTGCCACCACATGACGACGAGTCATGATGCATACAACTGCGATATCAGCATAAAGATCTAAGATGCACATCAACATCTGCCAACAATGAACAACAATCAACTGAAAAAATAATAAGACTGACTACCCACCCTTCCTACCCTGCAATGGCTAGGACCTCCAAGACACATAAGCAACGCTCAAGCCCAGGTTCCCATTGATTTTAACCATTTAAGGTCTCAGGGATGGTGATTGTTCTGAGGAACATGGAGGTGTCTACATCCCACTCGACACCAACAAACCAAGAAATAAAATGATTTCAACCAAGTACAACAATAATTAATGAACAACCACGAACTCTACATAAAGTGCAAATCCGAAGGGCTCCAACAACAACCAACCATCATTAAGACAAGGCATTATCTGCGACTCAAAGCATTAAATATTGATCCGTTACTCCCTTTAATAATGTAAATTGAATTAATTGCAATTCCCCATTAGTAAATCATAATAATTGATTGTACTTAGTTTAAAGACATTGCATTTTTATATATTAACAAATTCGACAAAATTTCAACAACATTACCATAAAATGATAACAACATTACTTTTTATTTTTACAATAACTTTGCAAATAAAATATCAATCACATTATATCTTGGCCTTACATTAAAGTTATAAATATAAATGATATAAAAGATAAATATAAAATATAATAAAAATTGATAAATACATCAACACATAATTGCAATAAAATTTAACATTTATTTTATGTATGTAGAAATATACCCCTTTTTTTCATGTATACATATATAAGATAAACACATGAGTAGGCATCAAATCCTTCATTGATTATAGTCATGGAATTGACAATAACACGGTTAACAATAAAGCTTTCCTTCATTTGGTATATGTAACATATTTTGTACAAAAACAACTACAAGACAAGAATCTATTTTGACATTAGGCATCAAAATAAAATAACCAATTTGTATAACACTGTGAAGATCTTTTCATATTCTATCATTCTTGTTATACTTGATCTTCTTAAGGTGGCCATAATGCCGTAGGGTGGCCTTGTAACAAATGCATTTTGAATACAGGTGCTTATTCACAACATTATAATTAGCATGATTAGGCTGAGAAGGAGTTTGTACTTGTCTTAAAAAATGGCTCGGAAGAAATTTGTGGCATTCACTTGTTCTTGGTTGTGTTATATAGATGATATTCTTTTCACATATGGATGTTACGTACCCTGATAATGAGCAGGGCATGGTAGTTTAGAATGATTGAGATTCGTCCTTGATAGGCAAAGAATATAAGTTGGCAATAGGAGGAAAAGGAAATGAAAATTTACATTCTAAAAGTCATTTCTTTTTGTCAAGATTGGTAGGAAAATTGAGCTTTAAGGAAGGGATATTATTCGAACAAAACACCTTGCATCTAAACAGTATTCCTGATAAGGACCCAAAGTGTTAAAGAATGGCTGCTATTGAGCCACACCCTGCACATGCAATCATAAGGCATCGTAAACTGATAAAAGACAACTTCAAACGATGGGTAAAAAGAATAAAGAAGCAAGCAACAAACCATATTCCATCTTCAAGGAATATGTAACAATGTTTGAATATCATCCTTGTCTCTCAGTTACATTACATGGTCAGAAATGTCATGTTTGGGTGGGTTTTTGTTGGTTATGGTAATGTGGCAGGAGATTTTAGCACAAAATTAATAAAATGTAGAAACAACCCAACACTTCCGACAAATCATCCTGTTGGTTTTAAAGGTAGATGTCGATGCCCTCGGGATTGATCTGCTCAAGGGGCGACCAAAGGAACACCTCGAGTGTTTTAGAGCAGTTAGTTGAGGCCAAGCACCAAGGATCACTTAAATACACACAACTCATGATCAATCATTAGCGTAAGGTTCAGATAAAATATATCTATGCTACCTGAATCAAAGTTAACCTATTAATTTCTGAAGCATCACTATCAACATTAAACTAAAGGATTTATAGGAATGGTATGGTTTCATTTTTTCTAGTGTTTGTGTCATTCAGACTTTGACACTTTCTATAATTAAGAACTTAATTAGGTTCTGGGCAAAGAAAGGTGATCTGTCAAATGAATTCTATCATTACAAGAAAAATGGGTGTCTTTAAGTAAGGACAATGAAGGATACAACACGAAATCCAACCTGACTGTGGCAGTCGCCATTTTTTTCTTGGGGCGTATAGGCCCAACGCTAGATATCATGGGTAAGATGCAGTCATTCTTGAGCTAAACGTACATGTTTTTTCAACAGACACAGGCGAACGGTTAAACAACCCAACCGTGAACAATTCAGCATCTCAATCAAGATTTTAAAAGAATAAAAAAATAGGGGCGTTATCAGTCATATAGAAGTCATGTTTTAGAGGGCACATCGTGGTCTTAATGGAAATACACTAGTCAACAATTAGAGGGGAAAAAAATCATAGTCAATAATAGAGGAGCTCATGCAAAAAATTTACAGCAACCGTTAGCATGAACACAGACTTAATAAAAAAACAATTTGTGGCAGCAACTGCACACAATCACAATGAATTTTAAAACCAAATCATGGGAGAACACACACAGTCATCCTGCCTTACTACTCACCGAGAAGACACGACATAGACAGAGTGTGGTTCAACGCAGGCAGGAGTAAAATTTTGTTAGTAAGGGCACGGTGTTTAAAATTCTCCAACCAAATTGTTGTCTAGCGTATAAACTTTTGTTATCACTGGATTCGTTTTAAATGTAAATTTTGATATGATTACAGTAAGAAAAATGGACATAAATTACTTCATGTAAAATTTCGCTAACCCTCATTCACATTAGGTATAATTTACTGTAAACAAACTCTCATCTGTTGCATCATTCGTGGGCTATTATTATCCATCAAGCATAAAACCAAGCAGAGGAAACCTTTTACATCTGTTACATTTTTCTTATATTTACCAATGTTGGAGTAATAAAAACCGTCAATCCAACAAGAACTAAACACATATTAAAGTTATTTTTTTCTACTCAATACACACGCCGATCTAAATCATCAATCCTACAACATTCTAGCATTCAAACAAGAAGCATACCATTGCATGTTCACCTGCTCCGAGTGTCTTCTTCGCGCTCTGTGCAAATCCTGCTCGCCGACTGTTGAGACTACACCGGTACCACCCAACCAATGTTAGGGGTAATATACTTCCACTTTAGTCCCCCGCGCCGCAAAGGAGCCACACACTATCCAGACGGTACAACTAGCTCCCAACTCACCTCGTAAGGGTCACTAATCTGGCAATGTAACGTTACGCTAACAGTCAATCCCCTACTTCCTCCTCCTTCCTCTCTTTTATAGAGTTTTAGAACTTTCAAACTTTCCCTAAATCTCATTTAATTTAAGTTTTAATAAAAATCTTCTAATAATTCTCCTTTGTACAAGTGTCGTCTACCCCCACTTTCCTCCAATAATTATTTTCTTTAAATTAATAATTGTCTCATTTCCCTCACCCCCCTAGAGTTACTCCTAAATTTACTCCTAGGTGTCCCTAGATTCCCTTACAGGTTTTAAATACTTTCCCTAAAAAGAAGTTGCTAATTTAGTTCAATTTAGAAGGTTCTTAATTGCAGATTCTTTACGAAGTTGACCTCGCTTTTTACCATAAGATCCCCTCTTTCCCTTTTTAAGTTACCTTCATTCCCTAGTTTCCTAAATGTTATAATTTCCCTCTTTCCCCTTTTTATTAGAGCTAAAAACGTTAGTTTCAATTTAACCCCTTTTTCCGTTTATTATTAATTCAACATCTTTTTAAACTATCAAAAACTAAAAATAATTAATTTCTTCTTTATATTTTATATCCACATCTTCTAATTAATTTCTTACTCTCTTCATTTTACCCCAAAAATTTATGAAGAACAAAATTATTACTTAAATGGTTTTTATTTTAAATTTTACTATTTTAAATTTTTTTAGAGATGTTTTCTCAATAGTAGACAAAATTTTACCCCTAGCAAAGTTTCAGAATTAGGACTTATATTCTGAACTGGGTGACATTTAATTAGGGGAGTTGTTTTAAAATTTATTAATGTGTTAAATGTCTTAAAGACATCTAGGTTCAACCCTCTATCATCATCAATGCGACGTGCCCTTCAGGATGCACTCGGTGCTCCAAGGGTGCCTCTCGCCTCATCTGTTCCTTTGCGCGACGTGCCCTTCAGGATGCACTATGTGCTCCAAGGGTGCCACTTGCCTCTTGACTAATTGGTTAACATCAATAACCCTTGGAGTCAACACTTTCCGAGGTGAACTTGTGGGAGACTAAGGGCTTCTAAGGAATAAGGTCCCCTCCTTATTGTGCGCCCCTTAGAATCATCGTGAGAAACTATCGCAGTCTGCCCTCATGACATCGTGGGTCCTCTCGAACTAGGTAATCGTTAACCTACAGTTCGAGCCACGACGAGAGTGCTAGTAGGCTGTGGCAGGGCTGCTGTCCACACCTCTCCCTCAACCTCTCTGGTAGTCACGTGTGACCCTTTTACTCCATATGTGAGTCTAGTCGGCAAGCTATCGTTAGCCTGCATCATCAACAAATCATGTCAGAACATATCTACATCATATCATCTAATCAAATGTACTACTATCACAGTAAATCAATCAAACCCCAATGGCACACTCCTTGACTCAATCCGAAGTCCAAGGGGTTCCATCGATGCCTCTACACACTCAGTAAAACCAAGTCAATAGCACATGTCTATGTCAATGCAGTAAAACATCATGTCATCTATCATAACACATCATAATCAAGGACAAATGTTTTAATATTATAATAGTATAGATCACTTGCGAGCAAGTGTTGTCAAAGAATAAGTTTTCTCAGTGCGCCAGAGTGGGATGTTACACGGTACCTATACCCGAATGTTTATGCTTGGTGTAGCAGAGGAAATTCTGAGGGGAAATCCAAACCCCAAACAATAATAATAATCCTCTCTCTCTCTCATAACTATGAGTTTAAAAACCTAAAACTTAAGGAGCAGTCCAGTATACTGAAATTGCAAATTTCCCCATGACTAAAGGAGACTTTCCATAGAGACAAATCTTTGAAGGAAAGACATTGTTTACAAAGAATCCATATGAAATAACAAATACTAGAATGACCAAAATCCCTCTCAACTTTTCTTACTCATCACAAACAAAGACGAGAGTATTGTAACTTACCATGAAGATGGGTAGCTCCTGCATATCTCACCAGGGGAAAACCTATAGAGTGTCGACTACCATCGCAAAGGAGGAATGCGTAAGGAAGAAACAAAACCCTAAACTCTAGGCAGGAGAACCCCAATGGAGCATTAACCATTACTACACAGACTGATAGTAGGAGTACGAAGGTGCTATCCAACCATGTGACATAACATAGGTAGCATAAGTGTATTGAATACAGGGTGAGTGGTTTCCTCGGAATGTGAACTCGCAGGGCCTCCATTAATAGACTGGATAGAGGGTTATTAAGTCTGACTGACAGAAAAACCCTCAGACTTCTTGTCGAGTTAATGCATTATCACGACTCGCTCATTGTTTAGTTAAGATGATTTAGTTCGTTAGCGCTTCAGTTGGACTATGGGGAGGGTCAGTTAGGATTAGAGTGAGTCAAAAGTTAAGTACCTTTAAATGCTTACAAGATGTGACCCTTAACCCTTGAGTTTCTCCTTTTATAAAAGTAAATTGTTCATATTCAAGTAAGGGACGATACATAGGGGCAAGGGTTAAATTGTTTATAGGACTAAAAGTCCTCTATATGCCATAAATGTATAGATATAATTATATTGTGTCTATTAATAATATGGAAGGTGATGCCAAAGTCATTTACTAAATAGGAGATGGAGGTTCATAGTAGTTCAATTGTCGTTAATAACTTCATTGTTTGAAGACTAGGAGAAGTAATGTTTCCCAAACATACTAATATTTTTTTATTTTTGTTTTGGGTAAATTGGGGTACATTACAACATACAATTAACTTTATATATATATATATATATATATATATATTATTTTTTATCTTATCTTCATTATAGATTAACCAATGCCATGCATTGTCGAGTATTGTTTTAATTCTAAATATGATCAGAATCTATAGTTCCGGAATTGATTGTTTTAATTTAAAATATTTACCATTTTCAATGAAATATCTTCTTTGGTGCATATGTAACTAACTTTCAACAATGGAAGCAATGTAGCTTCACAAAAAAGTGCATCTAACTCTACTATTTCTACATCCACAAACCTCCAAAGAGGATTATCCATGGGAACTGATTCAATTCAATAGAGTCTCACAACTCCACAATTCAAATATTTATCGATGTAATCAATAATATAATATTGTTATGCATAGTCAATATTTCTAACTATTAGACTAAATATTGTTGTGCAGGGGATACGCCTGTGTGGAGGTGCATAAGTTGTACCTCTATGCATAACAACACCGATATAGTTTATGCACCTCCACATAGGTGTATCCTCTGCTAACAACACCTAGTTTAATAGTTATTAAGAAGCAAAGGTATTGCTTGTTCATTGCCTCGCCTTTTATCTCTCTCGTACAAGTTTAACGAGATATCTTAATATCATAATATTTTTATTTACTTCTTGTATTTTATTCTTCTACTTATTTTACATAATCACTACAGGTAAATATTTTATTTATTTTATACATTTTAACTTATCAACTATTCCAATGCTTGTGCATTTTAATGTAGATATAAGCAAATAGGCACTTAATTATGAGATGCATAAATTCATTTCTCTCTTCAATATAAAGGATTTGTTTTGACCACCTATTATCGTGTAAAGGTGTGGATTTTTTCAAAGTATAGTGCTTCTAATGTCATAATATATTTTTTCCTTATTTATATTTTTTTGAATATTGGTCATATAATTTTATTTTAATTGTTTTGTTTTGACCCCAAATTTAGACTATGTTCCAATTTGAATGACTCACAACTTTTTCTCTAACCCACATTTTTATGTCCAAATATATTCTCAAATACGACAAATTTTAATGTATGCACAATATTAAATAGGGACATGGAAGGCTTTCCACCTATGCTAAAGACCCCATTCAACATTTCATTTATTTACTAACTTTTACTCCACAATGAATAATTTGTTTTTTTTTCTTCTTATTATTAAAAAGTTCTATGCTAATTGCTTTTACTATATCATAAACAATAATTCTATTTGTTTATTGCACGAACTATCTTTTGATAAAGACAATTCATTATCTATGTTTTCATTTATATTAAGTTTCATTTTTAGTATAAGTTTTTCACTCAATAACATATATTTAACATTCAACAGGATTCTGTTGACAAGCATCCCATGTTAAATACATGTTGAATGTGAAATTTAAAAACCTAAAAATCTAGTGACAAATCTACACGAATTCATAATTTTTTGTTGTTTAAATTACATTTTTCAATTCATAAATAGATTCATTGTGTTGAATAAACCCAACCCCTGGGGCCCTAGGATTACATACAATTAATCTCTCAAATCTGCAAATACAACAATTTCTGGCCAAATTTTCGTTAAATATCCCAAAACAAATGTTAAAACATAGAACATTAAGGAAACAAAATTGGAGAATAATGACTAGATATATTTGAAGGTTAATGACACATTATGAATAGAAAACGAATTGAAGGCTAATGACACTTTATGAAGAGAGTTTGACAGATCCTCTAATGTGTGTTGTTTGTTGTTGAGTGCATGTTCTTTTAACCCCATAGAGAAGCCCTTTGTGTAAAAGGTCAATGTTGAGCTATGATTTGGTCGTATCCATTACATATAAGGCCCACACAACCCTTTTACTGATATGACCAGTAATTTAATCTCTACTATTGTTTCATAGCACAACTGGTTCATTTCTCCTTTCAACACGGGTTTTGGGTACCATGATGCAATTTTTTTTATGAGAACCTAGTGCTCTTCCTCAAGAGTTTTGGCGCACCTTGGGATTGGTTGCGTCTTTTCTTTCTAGGCATGCCACTGTTATTTTCAGGGGTAATTTTAAGAACCCCCCCCTAAATTTATATGTATAATAAGTGGGAGAATCCCCATGATACATAGGAAAAATTGAAGGCTATTTTATCAATAATATAATATGTATATATAATTTTTTGGTGAATCTTTTAGTCAATTATATAATCTTGTAAAATCTTGGNATCCTTGGGATTTTCAATGAAAAATTATTCTGAGGAAGAAAGGAACTACTGAAGACGAGACAATAGAGTTGATCACTAAGCCATGACATATATATAATATATCAACCCATACATGATAGTAGAGCATCCCACACTCACTTAAGCTTCTCTCAAGTCTACATAATAACATTGGACCCCATGATGGAAGGATGAACAATCAAAACTTTTTTAGTTCCTTAAGTACATCCAGAGGAAGAAGATGCCAAGAAAACCATAATATTGTTGTTGTGTTTTCCTTAATTCTCATTGAGACATGAAGAAGGTGGATAACAAATGTTTCTTTCCCATAGATGTGAAATATGACCGAGTTCAATAATCAAGAAAACTTCAATTTCCCCACTATATAGACTAAAAGAGATGATAGTTTAATCACATATAGAAGATAATAATATTGCTCAATTCTTTTGTTTCTCCATTATAATTTGTTTGGGATTTTTAGTGGATTGCAATTGAGAAAATACACCATTTTGTAGAAGAGGACAACCATTGATTTTCCTTTTTATCTTATTGATATAAGGTATAATGGGACAAGTTAAAAATGAAGTAGCTTCGTTGGCAATTCACGCCTTCAAATTATGTTCAAAGAATTTGAGTATGGTGTAAATTTATCCACATTGAAAAAATTCAGAGTGCAGAAATTCTATAAATAAGAGTCAAAGGTTTTGGGGACCAAAAGCCTCCCATTGAGGAAGTGTTTTTTGAATTGGATCCTTAAATATTTGAAATGGCATAGATTATTTCTATGGTTAATTATGTACTTAAGGGCCCTTTGAATTTACATGAAAAAAAGCTTAATGAAGCCTTAGAAAATTTCTTCATGGCCTTTGGAAAAATGACAAAGGAAAAAGTTGTGCATTGTTTAGAGTGATGGAGAGATATGGATAAGTCGAAAGCGATCTTGTTACTTTTCACTCCATACAAGTTCAAGGCATGCAACCTTGCAAAATCCATAGGAAACGGAGGGAGTTGGAGGAGAGCATAGCTTCACTATCCACACTCTGTTATAGGATTAAGTGTTATGAGATTAAGCACAAGTCTTCAACCATGATAAGCCCAAGTTGCCAAACAATATGACCCTTAAGCCCACGGTCACCCATATGACCGACGAGCCACAGAGTTATAAAAAAAAATATTAATTCAACGGTCTTAGTCTCTTTGACCAAAAGGTAGAGGGCCTGACAGGTTGTCTTGGGCTCCAGGCTAGTGATCTTCTCGAGAAGTCCAAGCACCTAGAGCCCCTGCCTTACCTCTGCACTACACATCAAATACATATAGTGAGGACCGTAGATATAAACCCACATAACCATTTTTGCACTACCAATGTGGGATAAATCCCATTGAGTGAGTTAATCAACATCGTCGATCACTTGATCGGATGGTTGTTGAGTCTTTTGCACCATAGCCAAAGCTTTGAATTTTGAAAGCTCGAATAAGGAGTTCACCTTGAAATCTGGTTGTGGGTTGATATGTGTATCAGTACAGTTTCACTTGCCAGATTCATCAAGTAAGCATGTAATGGCACCCACACGCTTTCCACAAGCAATATCATCATTGACACTGTCACCAACCATCATGACTTCGCTTGGTGAAATTGCCCATGCCTTCACTCTCTTATGTTCATTGGTTGGAATTGTCTTTGCCTATACCTGTGAACGATCCAAAGATTTCACTAAGAGGAAAATAAGTATTGGGAACCCCACCACCATCTTTGCGCAAGGGTTTAGATAGAATATGAGAATACATTTTCAGCGTGATCTCCATCAGCTGTTGTTATATCATCATCAATTTCTAATTCTAATTCATCATTACAATCTGTGAAAACATCTTCCATTTCTGAAACTCCAGCTTCTGTTCGGAGACAAAAGAGACATTAGCATCATTGCAGCAATGCCATCTTTCATCTTCCAGGTTCTTCACATAGGCATAATAATGCCCAAAACTCCCTTGCATCTGCACCACTATGAGTATGATGCGGTTCTTAGTGATCTGATCTATGAATTCAAGGAACTCTAAACTATTCTTGGAGATGATATCCCAAAGTGATGGGAAACAACTTCATCACTCTATTGGCGTCAAGTGTCATGGAGCCTCAAAGTAACAAGTGCTTAGTTTTGGGTCCTCTTCTTATGGCTAACTAGAAGAAGCTTCATCACTGATTTCCTTAGAAAGATAACTAGAAGAAGCTTCTAGGTTCTCTTCTTGTGGATCCTCTTCATGGATATTTTGTTCCTCTTCTAACTTTTGAAATGAAGATTCATCCCTAGTGACCATTCTAAATTGTGGACAAGGATTTAGGAAGATCCTTGTGGTGGCATACCCTCCTTCTCT
>SNQJ01S0034214.1:80544-100568 GCA_010110895.2 Picea sitchensis | reverse complement strand
ACCATAAGGGGGCCACTTTGGATTTCACCGCAAAGCGTCTTCCTATGAGGGCTTTCACCATAAGGATACCACTTTGGAGTTCATCCATTTGTACAACCACGACCTTTGGAGTTCACCACAAAGCGTCTTCCTGTGAGGGATTTCACCATAATGGGACCACTTTGGATTTCATCCATTTGTACAACCATGAAAAGCCAATAATGAATCATCGTTACATCAATCCAACTACAAATCATTGATCCATATTCATCTATGCATATGAATATGAATATGACTCCTCTTGAAATCAAGGTCAATACATGATCCATCAATCAAGGTCAATACATGATCCCTCAATCAAGGTCAATACATGATCCATAAATCACTACATCAATATACTATGACAAGACATTGTTCCTTTGACATCAATGAAAACATGATCCAACACATTTCATTCTCCACCTAATTTTGATCAAAGCTCCATCGAACAACAATGACATCGATAGGGTTGGACATGGAATTTTTGGGTGGAGCCCCTAGGTCCAATGGGAAACAAGTTTTCAACACCTCTATTGTATCTTCCCAAGTGTGCAACACACTCTTATGTGTCACCCACCATCTCATGGGGACTTCTACCAAAGAGAGATCCAACACTACGATTCTCTACTCTAGCATGATTTTTTCCTCTACTTGCTCCACAAATTTGACCACGTCAATCATGTGATCAAACATTGGTGAGTATTTCATCTTCATACCAATCCTCTAGCATATTCATAGCAATGTTCATTGTTGAGTAAATTACTCATAGTTACCATTCTACCATCTATTAAAGGCAATTTCTAAATCCATTGAAAATGGACATATGTTTTGACATCTTGACTCTCCATCCACTATGGGATTTATGTAATCCTCCTAGTCCTAAGTGTAACATTATACAACTAATTCAAGGTATCCTCATCTAAAACTTCTTCCAAAAATTCCAATTTTGTTTTTCCTAACATTGTATCCAAAATTTGAATTACTATGCATGCTTCTTTCTTGAATGACATCCATTGCTACTTGAGATTCATAATAGCATCATTATCAAAATCCCAATTGATTCCTAGCAGTGTGGGGTAGGTATTATTATCATCTAGTATTTCAATTAATTCCACATTTTCATATGTCTCAACACCATCTGATTCAACCTCCATTTGTTCCATCTTGTTTATTGTAAAGATATGTGATTACTTATCCAAACACAACTAGATCATCTAGTAAACCAATTGAGCTAAGTCAACCCATGAACTCCCAGAACTTCTTGGGAAATATGTTTACATATGATCATAGATCAAACATGACCTCTCACATCCCATACATGTCAATTAAATAATTCAATTAGAATTCCTTCCTTGATTTTTTTCTATTTCACATAGTGTAGGGGTTGTTAAATTGTCTTGATGGGTGATCCCAACACCCATGAAAGTATATCCTTTAGACTAGATATACTTTGGCCATATTCTAGAATTTATAGGAACGTATTTAGCCACCCCTAGACTTCCTCTTTAGTTTATTGCACCAGTGGGCTTGGGAACCTATTTAATTATTGGAATAATGATAATGATCTTCCCTTTTCCATGGAGCTAGCATATCACGCATGGAGAATGTTTCTTGTCACATGTACTATGACTCACATATATCATTTATACTATGTTGGATCAAAGGATATCTCTTTTTAAATAGATCTGTGTATATGGCCCTAACATGTGGTTCATACATTTGTGCATTTATTGGCCCCACCCTGAGTGATGGTATTTATACCTATATAGGTGGAACCCAAAAATCACCATCAAGGATTTGTGGCTCTAAATTAACCATATTGTCTCTTATCCCATGCCTCCTACTTCTCAATCAACTCTAGACAATCCTCCATTTTATGCATGATCTTTTAGTAATGGCCATAATGATGTTAATGCGGCTACATACAGTTGGGTGCAATGTTCCCAGCCTCATTATTGTATTAACACCATGGAAAAGGATAGTTTTCATCATTCCTTGATGCTTAATTATCCTCATTCTAATTCTACCCTCTATTTCAGACCTTGGTTAATTCTATCACGAATAAATTCTTCAAAAACCTCTAAATGAGCAAAGATAATGTGCAATATTCCTCTATACAGTGAGTGTTTACACTATAAAAGTCATAATGTACTATTGTTGCAATGTTAATATACTTCTATAATAGTGGGAAATTATGGGGATCATGTGCATGATTCCTACATATTTCACAAAGTCTGGCATTAAACTTTCCTTACATATTTCCCATAAACAAATTATCCATTGCCATGGGATACTTTTTGGGAATGGGGAAATCATTCCATAGGTGGTCTTCTATTTTTCTTAGTGTGCACCACACTTACTCACTTACATTCTTCTTTCCTTGTGCAAGCTCTTGAATTTTCTAAGACATAGTGGTTAACTAGTACTAGAACTATGATAACCTTGGAGAAGACCCTAGAGTTTAGGATTCAACCAATACAGTGATAGATTCCAATTGCATTGTGAATTCCAAAGCTTCCGAGTATGCTAGAAACCATTGTCGCATCAACAATATCTACAAGTGAGGTAATAACTTGCTAATAAACCATTCCTTACACTACACTTCTTGAATGGTATAAATTAATCGAGTCGTCAAATCTTGGAACCACTAGTCATATCCTAGATGTTCTCTCCAACCTTCCACATATTCTCCTTTAATTCTATAATGATCTATGATCCCAACATTGGCTTATAGAACTCCTTTACAAAGCCTTCCCTCAACTAAACCAAAGCCACACCAAGTAGGATGAGGATGATTTACTTACACTTCATATACCATTCCATCACTCTACTTACACTTCATATATTATTGTTGTGCTCTTCCTTAAAGCATTGTTTTGAATTCCACCAAGCACATCACATTTTTTATTCTCTATGCATTCAAGATAGTGGCGTAAAAGAACCGATGCTTCTCTACATCCTCATCACCTTTTCCATGAAATAGATGCAGTCACAAACATGACTCATTTTTTTGAGTTGTAGGTCGTTCGTGAAATATATGCTTATAGAACATGTGTCCAATGTGATGGATTATCTTATAGGGTCCATAAAACTTTGGTGCTAATTTATGGGGAATTTTATCTTTGAGTGATGCTTGTATATAGGGAATTTTTTGCTTGCACTTCATATACCATTCCATCACTCTAATTACACTTTATACACCATTGTTATGCTCTTCCTTAAATCATTGTCTTGAATTCCACCAAGCACATCACATTCACGGTTCTATATGCATTCAATATAGTGGCATAGGGGAATCAATGCTTCTCTACATCCTCATCACCTTTTCCATGAAATAGATGCAGCCAAAAACATGACTCATTTTGTTGATTTGTAGGTCATTCATGAAATAGACTATTGCAGGCCACTTGTCAAATGTGATGGATGATCTTATAGGGTCCATAAAACTTTGGTGCTAATTTATGGGGAATTTTCTCTTTGAGTGATGCTTGTTTATAGGGTTGAAGGAAGAGAAACATGTGATCTCTTTTTGTAAAAGAATGTTTTGAGTGATGTTGGTTCACTTGTTTTTTCATTATATTTTGAGCCCTAGAAAAAATTTCCTTAAGTATGTAGAGAATGGCTTCTCTAGTGTGAAGTTCTTTATCCACTGCATGAACCATGGAGGTGCCTAGTAAATAGGAAGTCAATACAAAGTGTTTTGGGCCATATAAAACTTCATATGGTGTCATTTTGGTATCTCTGTGATAAGTGGTATTGTACCACCATTCTACAAGGGAAATCCATTGTTCCCATTGGTGTGACTTTTCAGAAGTGAAGAATCACAAATAGGATTATAAGAACTTGTTGACTGGTTCAGTTTGACCATCTATTTGGGAATGATTATTGATGCTTGAATCCATCAGGACCAAAATGGAAACCTCATGAGGACATTAGTCCCCCTTCGGTTTTAGAGAGGTGGTACTCCTCTTGGGCTAAAATATATATCTGTGATATCTTGGATTAGGAGAGTGCTAGGAAGCAAMCCCTAAATCTTTATTGCTTGATATTATGAGATAAAATGGTTCTTCAATAACYTGACTACAATCTTTATGTGCAACAATAGTATTTTTGCAATAAKAAATGATTGAAGGAGGGATTCAACATAAGAATTAAATTGTTATCAGCATCACACACAATCTTCTTAATAGTATATAAACAAATYTATATCTTCTTCATGAGAAATAATAGAGAATGATTTGATCATCTCAAAGAATTTTAATAGATTATTGCAATTAGTAACAAAAGATAAATTGATAGGTCAACCTCAAATATCTCATACTTAAAACTCAAAGTTACAAGATACAGTYAAGATCAACCCTAAAGCAATTCTTTGTGGAGTTTATTCATGGGAAATTTTCTTCATTACCAAAAATTTGGCAGCCATGTATGTGGCTGCAAATACTCCATGATCATACAAAAAACTATGTAGAAGAATACAAGAAAAACACTCAACAACTCATCCTTGTTACCAACTCTATGATTCAAGCATAAATCTATGAGAAGTGGTGTAGAAGAATAGAAAGAATGGAGAAGACGAAGATTTTTTTCTTTTGATCAGAAGCTTGATTTTGTATCCATGGATGTACCTTCGTCTTCCTCTAATCTTCCTCCATGCCCCTCTCACAATGTTGATTATTGGAACCATTGATGAAGCCTCTATTCTCTTTTTAAGAAGGGTTTTTCTAACTACTTGAGCAGTTAGGGTTTTCTTCCTCTCTTGAAATTCTCATACAATTTTCTCCTTGAAACATTCCATTTAATTAATGCTTCATTAATTCCTCATTAATGAAATTATATCATCAATATATACATATCTAAAATGGGTCTCTTTCCCTTTTTAATAAATTTTTTTCATATAAAGCAATGTCCAACTATATCATCTTATATTTCCAACTATATAAAGTTTTTGCAAATCCCTCGCCTGGATCTCAAGATACGAGCTCGTGAAGTTGAGTTGTCACGCAGGCCCATTAAAAATGAATCTGAGTGATATTTTAACTTATGAGGAAAATGTATCAAATTTCAACACTTTCAACCTATACCACCATCATCTACATTGAAATACCTTTCCAACAGTATAAGTTTTGTGTGATTCTGACACCCAGAGCTCAAGTTCTGCTCTCTGCAAGATCAACACTCAACCATCGTCGAACAAAATTGATGGGAAAATGTGGGCCCTTGGATGAATTTCGTGCTTCCCTTCATAAAATTTGATTTTTTTGTTTAAAATTATATCCCATATGCATTGGGATATTATATTCTTCACGATATATAATACTAATTGTTTGATACACTTAGCAAGAAACCTGAGAAGAGAAGAAATTATGGAGCTTGGAGGATTCGTCCCTTGGAAAATTGTCGAATAAAATAATAATTTCTTGGAATCCCATCGTCATACACCTCAAGCCCAATCAGCACTAAATCATTTTCAAGTCATATCCCACGTGTCAGAAACTCATTATATGCCAAATATAACCAGTAATATGTTGCCATATGTTCCAAATTGTATGTTTCCATGTGTCTTCAATGTTGAGTTGCCATGTGTCATGACATCATTCATTGACATGTGTCATGTTATCATTTGTTGGTTTTCATGCCTTGAATAACTTTGATAATTTGGCTAAGTATGGGAGATGGGACAAGAGGGGATGAGGGAGAGGCGGGTTAGAGGGTTTGCGGGTTCGTGGGGGTGAGGGAAGGGAGGTGAGTGAAGTTAACCATGAAATTTTCATGAACCCGCTAACCCGTGAACCCGTGGTTGAACGAGTGATCCAAAGAAACTAAGTATAGAAGGGAGGTAGGTCAGACTAAGAGCATCAAAAGAATGGGACACTTGCGAACCTGAGATCCACAATGAGAATAAAATATAAGTGATGGTCAAAGTGTAGAACGTGGAATTTGAAGTGCAATGTAAAGGCTGCGGAAAAGGGAAGGATGAGGGCTCAAACCCGAGAACCTATGAAACTGAAAAAATGGATAAGTGTTAAAATAGACCTATGAGATAAGCAAGTGGGTGGAAATGAAGGCTTTCCAACCCGTGAACCTGTGAATTCATAAAACATTCTAAATGTTAAAGTTTTGAATGAGAAGGGAGGTAAGGGAAGAAATGTAGATGACGGAAGTGAGGGAGGATAAATGTAGATAGCGGGAGAAGGGGCGAGGAAGGTAAGAGGGAATGGTGAAGGAGTGTGGTGGGTGTCCTCCCCCCACCTTATATTGAAATATGGCTTGAAATATGGCTAAGTATGGGAGGATAAGGGATAAGGGAGTGGAGAGGGTGGAGATATAAGGAGAAAAATGGTTGAGTGTTGAGATGGATAGAGGTGAAAGGTGAGAGAAATAAGTGATGAGAATACTTAGCCAAAATTCAAAAAAGGATAGAAGAACATGATACTTAGAAAGATTCTTYGAAATTGGATCTTTGGACCAGATCTTGAATAACTTAGGCATACAGAAACARATTTATGATCCGAAAAATGTTTGGAGAAGTTAAGACTGAGGGATGCATAATGAACTTTTAAAATTTCAAAAATGTCTTCTTTTGATATCAATTCCTTTATGAATCCAAGAGCARGAAAATATAGATGACTAAATTTTGGTCAACAATGGTACACAATGATTATGTTTAGCTAGGTACCCTAAAGTTTAAACAACTCCTACCAAAATTTGTTCATGAATGCAGGGTCTCAATTCAAGACAATGGAAGTGGGTGTGCCATGTAACTTAAAAATATAATCCATGAAGACTTTAGAAACTAAGTAGGGGGTAAATTGATATGGCACAAAAATGAGTCTATTTGGAAATATGGTTGACACACCATGATCACTCATTTGTTATTATCTCCCAGGAGACCCACTGTAAAATCCATAAAGATGTTAGTCCATATATGTGTTGGGATCAATAGTGGTTTCAATTCACCTATCGTCTTAATTGTCTCACCTTTATTTCATTGGAAGGTGTCCTAGGTTGCTACAAAATCCTAGAAATATGTTTTCATATCTTCCCAAAATAACAAGTGCTTATCTCTTTCATAGGTTTTATGAAATCCAGAGTGACCTATTCTAGGTTATGAATACAATTCCTCTAAGACCTTTTGTTTTAAGGTAGAATTATTTACTAGAACAATTCACCCTTTATACCAAAATGAATTTTACTTCCATGTATACCCTTTGGGAGGGTTGGGATCTTCCTAAAGCCTTTAGATGAGTTGAACTATAGTGTCATTTTCTATCAATTCTCGATGGGCTTCCTCCATCCAACCTGGAATGGGTAAAGATAAGGAATAAAGGGATCTTCGTCCTAAAATTGCATAAATAAATCATCAACCGCAACATTTTCATTACCCTTCTTATAAATAATCTCATAATCATCCCCTGGCATATTAGTGACCCACTTATGTTTCTTAGGTGATGAAAACCTTTGTTCTAGAAAATACTTTAGACTATGATGGTCAAGCTTGATCTGGAAATTCCTCCCTATAAGACATGGGTGCCATGTCTCCATTGCATGAAGGATGGTCAACATCTCTTTCTCATATGTGGATTTACCCAAATTGTGGTCACACAACTACTTACCGGTGAATGCCAAGGGGTGTCCTTATTGCATTAAAACTACTATGGGACCTCTATCCAAGGCATTGCACTCTAGGATCAAAACTAAAATATGGCATTGTTAATATTGGACTGGTGCACATCGTATATTTAAATATAGTGAGGTAGAGGAACCAATGCTTCTCCACATCCTCGTCACCTTTGTTGTGAAATAGAAGTAGTCACAAATATGGCTCATTTTGTTGAGTTGTAGGCCTTTCATGAAATAGATGTGTGTAGGCCACTTGTCCAATGTGATGGATGATCTTATAGGGTCCATAAAAATTTGGTGCTAATTTATGGGGAATTTTATATTTGAGTGTGTTGAACACTCCACACACCCTAAAAATTCTATGTCCATTTCTACTTTTTGAGTACCACTTGATCCTTTCCATTGTTTGTTTCCACTTAAGTATGAAACTGTTGCATGTGCTTATCTTTATGTTTTCATGCTTGAATTGTTTAAAGTTTTCTTGAACATATAAAGAATCATCTTAACTTTAAAAGGGACTTAAAAACTACTTAAGAAATCGACAGTCTAAAGTTTTCCCCAAAACGCTTAGGAAATTTGGCATCGGGAAAGATTAAAAGTGATGAAAATCACTTAAGAATTTCAAAATAGCTGAGCGTCGATCTTCATCAGCATCGACAGAAGGAGGTTTTTTCATCCCTAGGAATAAACTCCACTAAATATGTTGTCAACGACCAATCCATTCGTAATCGGCATATAATAAAAAAAAAACAAAGCGATAAGAGTACGCGTCACGCAAAGAGAGGAGTGGTATTGTCGATCACCGACTCCCGAAATGATTTCGGCATTGGAGATTCACAAAAATAATGATCCACGAAGAAAACTACACATTATTTTTTTGTTTGAACACCGATCCCCGACGCCATCCCGACATCGGTAGTCGCAGTATGTAGCTCTTTTAGCGCATTCAATGTGAGCGAAGTCCCCAAGTGAAATCCTTACCCACCAGCCGAGTTCTAGATTTTATGTTTTAAAATATTTTAATAACCCCAAGTCAGTAACGCCACATCAGCATCAATCGACATCGAAATTTTTAAAAGGGACATATCAACGAACATACAAAGAAACTTAGAACAATGATATTTATAAAATCTCATAATTTGAAAGAAACTTAAATAAATAAATAAACACAGTAGATTTACATACAAAGAGGGAACACGATACATTCAAATTTTCATATAATTAAAGCTCCTGCCAAGCTCAGGCTACGTACAAATAAACACCACCGACGTCTTGACTAACCGGCCTGATTATAGCGAGAATATGAAAAAACTTACAACAAAAAAAGAGAAAACTGTCAAGTGTCACTTCGAAGAATGCAAAGAAAAATGCCGACCTTTATGTATCTCCTACGCACAAACCGTTTCCTGGACTATTCCTCGCACCTTGCAGTTTTTTCTTTTTTCTACTTCCCCGTCACCCTCTATGCCTCGCGCAGCTACAAAATCATATCTTGTGCTTCCCAAAGCCATCTCGTGAGCCAATCCGTGCTTCCTTCACCACCCTGCGGTGTTGATACCTCCTAGTTCTTCGCCGCCAACTGTCTTCGCAATTCTCTATTTTCTTGGTAGAGTTCGGCTATGGCAAGTTGGGCCCGCTCTAGATGTTGGATGGGACTCCCAACAGGAGAACCTAGTGTCTTTTTCTTTCCCTTTTGTCTCCTGCTTCCTCGACTAGTAGTCCCGACAAGCTCTGGCTAGGTAGTGTGCATCGTAAACTCCTCAACGGTCAGGTGTGCACTCAGCTCAGTTGGGAGGCAAACTTCTCCTCCTTTTTCCTTATTTTTTCTAGGCCTTCCCCTCCTCCGTTGTGTCTTATCCTGAGAGGACACGGCCCCCAACATATGTCCTTCAGACGTATTTCTCTCCACTCCCACCTCCACTTGAGATGATGACATTGTTTTCAAGCAAAGGCAGGTACCTCCTTTTGAAGCTTCAGGGACACTGGATGCCAATAAGAAAGAGTCCCAGGCATGCTAGGGCTCGAACCTGGCACTTCAGCTACCTCACAAACCCCTACCCTTGTTTAAGTGGGATCCCATAGTGCAACAACGTATTGGCTTAGACTTCTATGGATGAGTAAAGAACTACGACATGGAGTTTCGCCAGAATTAGACTCGCAAGACCAGCGTTACCGATGTATAAACTCGGTTGTTGCATAGAATTCCCCACAAAGCCCATATAATTTATAGTAGAACGAGGAAGAAAAACAGAACGTGCCAAAGAACACTCACGCCTCGTGATAGGATGTCTCGAATATTTAACGCGTCATAGTTTCTCGATGGATGCAATCCAGAACACATGAAATGTTGCCTATCATAGTTGCAGGGAATATACGGTACGATCATTTTGATCTCTTTAAACTCCCCAGCTTCCATTGTTAACGAAAGATAGTTGACACACTTGGTGATACAGATTCTGGAGGAAACACTCGCCTCAACCTGAGGCATTTAACAACTTCCTTATTACGATATCCGACCTTTTGGGAGCATATGCGCACACGTTTGACCCTGGAATCCTTTCCCAGCCCAAAGGGTCAAGAGGCTACTATGATGGTTTCGACGCTCATATCTGTCGTACCAGATTTTCCACGCTATGGCGCACTGACGTAACTCATTTAAACTGAAGAGGAGTGGAGGCATGGACAAGGACATCACAGGTCATTCAAAGGGGTGACCGAGATCACGTAAGTATTAAACGATTGAGACTAACGAGCTCCACAGGTACGCATCGGTCTATTTTGATTTTTTTGTATCTTATTATGTGTTACCTAATCGCTAAACTACCTCAACCCTGATTTCAGAAAAGATCCTCCAGACTACCGAATAATTTTTTCTCTGTGACCTCACCGAAGAACTCAAAAGAAACATCGAAGAAAAATCAACAGAGCAATAAAGGATGTCAGACTCCCCGAGTTCGGCACCCCCGATAACTTCATCGACCCGACGACGTAGTCGATTCGCATGCCAAACAAGATTCATTATGGAACAAAGAGTTCGTAAATCTGGCCAATGTGAGACTAGGGCAAGTGTAACGATTTGCAGAACATCCAATCAGAACCGGAACCATGCTATAGAAGTTGAAATCCAGTCTAGTAAAGTACCGGGTGCATGCAGTGGACATCAGGGGAATATATGCGGCTCCAATGGAGCAAAACAGATTTCCATGGGCCCAAACTTGCAAATAATTGTTTATCAATTGGTTTGAATATGAGAGAAGTCACCCTTTTCAAGAGATATATCAGGTTGATTGTTAAAGAAACTGTTAGAAGATGACACCACGTGGCAATTTTTGTTTTTCTTAAACTGCACTTATCCGTTAATTTCAGTTAAACTTTATATTATAAATAAATGCATCGACCAATTAGTGAAGGGTCGATGGTTGTTGTAAGAACTCTTTCTTTTTGGTTGTTAAGAATTATTTTGAAGCTGCTTGGAATTGAGAAGTCCTTCTAGACTAGAGACAAGCTATTTTCATCAAATGCATGTGATTGGACTTGGAGAAGAACTATTTCCTATCCTGTTTCATGAATGATGCAGTAATGAGTAAGAGAAATTAATTATGTTGTCAAGTTATCTGGTGCAATGTTTTGATGTTCTTTACTTTAATGATGAAAATGAATCGTTGTGTTATTATGTGATGAATGGTTATGGTAGATGAATTATTTTTCTTTCCATTATCTTATTACATATGTGTTTTCTTTATGATAATTAGTTTCCCAGACAGTAATTGGATGCTCACATGGTTGATGTATTAGTACTAGGCCTGTGGTATAGAATCATTTTCTGCATGTTTGAGCATCGGGTTATCCCAAGCTCAACCTCTTCCCCAGTAGTTAAAACGTAATCATGTTTGTTTTCAAGTTGGTTTATACTATATTGCATCTCTCATACTAGTCTCACCCAAGAGAAAATACAGAAGAAAATAGTCCTAACTGAAGGAAGATCCTTCACAGGAAAACAAAAAGCCCGTCGATAATTTGGTTGGATCGCAAGATCTGGAGAACCATTCCATCTTTAAACACTACAGAGTCTAATTGGGCCTCAGTGGTGGGTTTGGTTCCTACTGTTGAATCAAGGGATTTAAGACCTAGCAACAAAATTGGCGCTAGAAGGAGGGCCTAAGAATGAATGGCTGAATGCATATTTTAGATAGCATTTCAAACAGCCTACAGATTTGTAACATCCCACATGCATGGCTAGTCATTCACAAGATAAACCACACACATTGAGTACTCCCAAAGCAGGTAACTCACCCCAGCCCGAGGAAGAACAATTATTCCCCAAAATACCTTACGCTCTTCCTGACGAGGAATTAAATCAGTTTAGAAGACTTACAAGAGCCTACGCCTGACAGATCAGTGCATTGTCTTTAGCCCCGATACTTCCTCGAAGAAAAAAAATAAGCAGACCGGTGGTCAATACTCCCAACAAATTTTTCGTACACATGATAGAAGACTTGATAGACTTCGCGATCACCGAAATCGAACACCCTCTGAATATTATCCCTGAGACACCAGCAAGCGACATCTCTGAGCCAGACGACTTTTTGGAAGAAGAAGATTTCAACTCAGATTCCGAAGATATGGAAGGTAATAACGACCATGAGGAGGAAAGGTAAATACCGCTTCAGAACAACCAACCTTGGTTGGTCGGAGATGCCATGGTCGTTCCTGAATGAGTACATAATATTCCCCGACACCCAAAGAAGCTTCTTCCCAAGTACGACCCCGAGACTTCAGGTTTTCCTGAAGATGATATCAAGAAGTTCATACTCGCGATCAGACTTATGAACGTTCAACATGAAGACATATTCTACAGAATTTTCCCCTACACATTTGAAAATTCAGCTTCCATGTGGTATTTTAATTTGCCAGTAGGATCTATAACCAACTGGACCAAATTCCAGAAAGATTTCCTAGATACATTTGCGAAGGAAACCACTATGGGAGCTCTGATGGATGAGTTGTTCACAACCACCATGAGTCCAAAAGAAAGGGTCAAATATTTCAATCAAATATTCATGACCATCTTAAACAAATTCCAGCCCGTGGCAAGACCAACTCAGGAGTTACAAATCGAGTTTTATGCTAACGTGCTCCTAGCTTCTATTTCTATGTTTGTAAAAAGAGTCGCTAAGAAAACCCTGGCAGAAAATTTTGAAGAGGCCAAGACAATAGAAATCCAGATGAAAGGATGTAAAGAAGGTTCGGCCTCCCTAGTAAAGAAAGAATCCCAGCCCCCTCCCAAGAGAGGACTCCTTTTGACTAGACCGTCGGGGAAACCAACTGAACATACTCCCAACAAGGGTAATGGAGATATAGAATATCTACAATGCATGGTTAATAAATTATCAAACGAGATCATAGACATGAAGATAAATGCAGGAGAGGGAAACCAAGGCCAAAGGCCCTATAAGCCTTTCTTTAAAAGAAACCCTCCTTTTAAATCAATTGAACCTCCCCCAGCTAAAAAAAATATTGATCTAGGGAATGTTGCATTCGACTCTTTCTATACTTATCATCGGGAAAACCACTCCAAAAGAGACTACCCTCAATGGGTACATTCCATGAATTTGATGGCCAATCGGTTTCTAGATGAAGTCTCCCTGACCGAATAGCCAAGCAGTTCGGTTATGAATATTGTTGACCAGGAAGAGATTGGCCCACCACGAGATACAACCATGCTGATATGGGATCCCGACCTGATCATGCCTTCTGACGACCTATTTGAGATTATCCGGCAATTAATCTCGATACTACTCACCACAGAAATCTGAAAACAACGACCTATTTGAGTCTCAGGAATAACCTACAGAAGTTTCAGTGGTACAGACACGCAGTAAGGGTCCTCTTGGATCGAAAGATACCGACACGACCCAGGCCTTGAAGAGTAAGTTAACTCTCGAACTCTCGAAAACATCATTTTCTCTCGATAAAAACCATATAAGCATTCATACCTAGGAGTCGCCCAAACTAGATTACAACGTGGTTAAATATTTGAAGAAGCTAAAGGCTAATATATCAGTTATGGACATATGCAGGTTCCTCAGCAGAAGGAATTTCTGTTACAAGCTTTGAACTCTGTAGAAAACCCGACGACGATTAATGGTCCAGAAAGAAATCTGTCTTCCACAGATCTAGTGGGAAAACCAACTGTGAACACTTGTTCGGGAGATAGAAAGGAAAATCATTTTGTCCCACCGTTCCTCTTAACGTTTGAAGTATTCAATAGAAACCTTCACAACTGTTTGGTAGATTCTGGAGTGTCATCCAACATTATTCCCTTGTATGTTTGCAAAACTTTAAATGGCATCCCTCTCAAGAGTGATAAACATGTCATTCAACTAGACAGAACCCAGGTCAAGGTCATAGGAGAACTCAAAGATGTGATGATCAGAGTATTGATACATCCCACATTTGTGCAGGTGATTGACATCATTGTAGTAGATATCCCAGAGGCATATGGGCTATTACTGAGTCGAGATTGTTCTGAAAAGATAAACGGGTATTTCAGTACAAACTGGGTACACCTTTGGCTACCACTGAAGGGATATAGGAACATGATCAGAATCGATAGGGAGAGATATCTGAAACATATGATCACTAATCTAGAAACCCCAAACGAACCCTCGTCCACATATTTCCCCATATTGGGCAATTATTCTTGTGATTCCTACTTCGGAAACTTTGCTCCTCTCTTGTTCGACGTTCCTCTTAACCAAAACTCTGAAATGGTTTTTCAAGAGAAGTTGTCGATACCTATGGGAGACACCCTCTTCTGTCAAAACCTCGTGCTGGAGATTACAGAACAAAAGACGGGAAGGCACAAGATTAACAAGGTAAAGGAAAAGAGCGATTGTCATTAACAAATTTGGACCCTCTATTTTGACGGATCTAAATCGCAAGAAGGGTCAGGAGCAAAGTGCATCCTCATCGATCCTAAAGGTAAACATCATTTCTTGTCCTTTAGGCTAGAGTTTGAATGTACCAACAACACTGCCAAATATGAAGCTCTAGTACAAGGATTGAAGAAAGCCATAGATTTGAATATCAAAGAATTGAAAGTTTTTGGAGACTCTAAAATTATTGTTAGACAAGTAAGAAATATTATACATTGCAATTCTCCACACCTAAAGAACTATCAGCATGAGGTACATAGGTTAATAGAGAACTTTTAATCCTTCAATAATACAGTGATCCCTAGAGCTAAGAATGTTCTTGTTGACTCCTTGGCCACAACTGCTTCCAGGATGTCACCTCTGGAGGATTATGAAGCCTCCCGATTCACTTTGGATCTTCTCCACAAACCATAGGTACCTAATAACATTTCCAATTAGAAAGTCTTTGAAGGAGATGAACAGATCATAAAATTCTTGAATAACCAAGACAATTTCAAAGATCTGGCTATCGACGATGAAGTATTCCAAGAGAAATCAACAGAGATCGATCCTCGAATAGGACAACCTATGGATAAATCTAAGGCTCACACAATCTCAAAAGGGATATCTAATATAGAAAATATGTTTGATCTGAAAGAGAGATTTAAGGGACCTAAAAATGAAAAGACCGGTAGCTCTTGTCCCCTGCATGAAACTATAAATCTTGGGACCCCAGAGAACCCAAAGAATGTGAATCTTGGCAATAATATATCTAAGGAAGAAAGGAAATCTTATCTCAAATTATTCAGACAATACCAAGATGTCTTCGCATGGTCCTATAGAGATCTAAAAATGTATGATACCCGCATCATTCAACACACCATCGTGTTAAAACCCAAAGTGAAACCTTTCCAACAGAAGCTCTGAAATTATCACCCATCCCTGGAACCTCTCATGTATCAGGAATTAAAGAAGATTTTAGATGCAAAGATCATTTTCCAGGTTAGACATTTTGCATGGGTATCAAGTTTGGTTCCTGTGAGGAAAAAATCGGGTGAAATCTGCTTATGTGTAGATTTTAGGAACCTCAACAAAGCTTCAGAAAAGGACAATTACCCAGTCCCACCGATGGAACAACACCTACATACTGTATACATCTCAGATATTTTATCTCTACTAGACTGTTTCTCAGGTTACAACCAAGTTTTGGTTTCAGAGGAAGATCATTTAAAAACCACCTTTCGAACCAAGTGGGGAACCTTCGTGTATAAACGCATGCCTTTTGAGTTAATTAACGCAAGAGAAACCTTCCAAAGGTCCATGGACATATATTTCCGGGGACTAATCAATAAATTTTTGGTAGTGTATCTATATGACATAATAGTGTATTCCAAGAATAGAGAAGAGCACATCCAACACTTAACTCAGGTTTTCGAAAGGTGTAGGAAATACGGTATATCCTTAAACCGTAAGAAAACTATATTTGGAATCGAGGAAGGTAAGTTGTTAGTTCAAATTATATCTCAAGTAGGTATTCGCATAGACCTGGAAATGATTAAGGCCATAACTCAACTTCCCTTTCCCCATAACAAGAAAGTTATGCAGTCCTTTTTCGGGCAAATCAATTTTGTGAGGAAGTTCACTACCGATTTCGTAGAAATCATCAAACCCTTACAAAAGATGATTTGTAAGGTTGTCTAATTTAAGTGGGATGATGAGAGAAAATATGCCTTCAGAAATATCAAAGCTACTATATCCTGGGCCTCAGTGTTGCGAAGTCCCAATTTCAATAGATACTTCTCCCTTTATACTTTTGCCTCCGACCAATCGTTGGCTGCAGTTTTGACTCAGAAGGATGACGACAACAATGAGGCCCCAATGTCATTCATGAGCACTAATCTTCAAGGAGTTGAGCTCAACTATCCTGCTATAGATAAACATGTCTATGCAGTATATAAGGCAGTAAAACATTTCAGGTCTTACATCCTCAAGAATCACACTAAAGTGATTTTTCCACACCCTGCAGTCTGATACTTGTTTACCCAGCAAGAAATGGGGGAAAGAAGAGGGAACTGGATGGCGGTAGTCCAGGAATTTGACCTATATATAAAACCTACCAAATTAGTAAGAGGACAAGGTTTATGCAAGCTTGCAACTAAAGCTCAGGACCAAGTAAATGAAGATTCCGGATGGGAGAACGAAATGGCACTATGGTGTGGTGAAGTATCATACATATCCCCAGGACAAGATTCTTGGTATAAGGATTTAACTTATATTCTACATCATGGGACTTGTCCCGAAAACCTCAACCCTAGGGAAAGGAGAGCCCTCAGGTTAAAATCTACACAATATCGCCTTATAAATTCGGTAATCTTCCGGATCAATTATGACAGAGTACTATTAAGATGTCTCGAACATGAAGACATAGACAAAGTACTGAAGGAGCTCCATGATGGCCCCACCAGGGGACATTTCGTAGGAAACACCACCACTCATAATATTCTGAGAGTCGACTATTATTGGCCCACCTTGTTCAAAGACGCTCATACTTATGCTAGAAACTATAAGACTTGTCAAATAAGTGCTAGAAAGGAGAAGAGCGCAGAAGTCCCACTCCAACCTATGACTGTCTCTAGGAATTTTGAGAAATGGGGGTTGGATATCATATGAGAAAATATACCTAGCTCTTCAAAAATGCACAAATACATCCTTACTACCACTGACTATTTCACGAAATGGGGAGAGGCCATTCCTTTAACTCATGTAAACGAGAAGGTAGTAATCCAATTCATAGAAAAACAGTTGATCACAAGGTTCAGTGTCCCTTATGTTCTAGTCTTTGATAATGCAACTTATTTTTTCTCCACCCTATTGATGGAATTTTCTCTAGACAAAGGAATCATAATTAAGTACTCTGCTAATTATTATCCCCAGGGAAATGGTGTGGCAGAATCAACCAATAAGAACCTAGTGAGAATATTAAAGAAGACGGTTGCAGATAACCAAAGAAATTGGCATAATGTACTCCATAATGCTCTATGGGCCGATAGAGTCACACCCAAAGAAGCTATAGGTAATTCCCCATACTTTTTGGTCTACGGGCAAGAAGCCATCCTCCCAAATGGGCTCTATCTTCCATGTCTTCAACTAGCCCAAGATTCCAGCGAGGAACCTTTGGCAGCCATACAACAAAGAATCAACACTCTTCTCATGCTGGAAGAAGAGAGAGAAAAGGCTAAGTCAAAGTTCTTATCTCAACAACAAATAGTGAAAAGGTGGTTCGATAAGAATAAGGCTAAATAAAATAACTTTGAAGTAGGAGACTTAGTCCTAAAGTGGGACAGGGAAAATGAACCAAAAGGGAAGCATTCTAATTTTCAAAATTTATGGCTTGGACCTTTTTAGGTGGTTGAGAAGATTGGGGCAAGAACTTATTAGTTGCAGAATCTGAGGGGGGAACCTGATTCCCTCCTATTAAATGGCCAAGCTCTAAAAAAATACTTCCAATAATAATAATAATAATAAATATATATATATATATATATTATGTGTGTTTCATGTTGAGTATCTTCATGGTTGAGAAATACTTCTTTTGTTGTTTCTTTTCTTTATTTTTTTCTACACTTTTGAAGGTGTGTCTGGTAAGACAATGGTTGGCCTTAAAATCATGCAACATAGTGAACTATTTTTCTAACTCGTCGCTCACTTACAAACACAAGAAGTACTGGAAAACCTGTGGTTACTTTGAGAAATCCTTTGTCTAACCTGAGAAAATGAACAACTTCAGAGAAATGCCATAAGTTTCTAATTTATGGTTCGGTAAGACCTTAAGGGAATGAAGGAAAGATGGAAAGGACTAAATGAACCCAGAAGACAGAGCTAGTGAAGGATCCACCTTAAACATCTCACTTTGCAAATAAACAAACATCCTCCTCCCTCACTCACTCAGGGCATCATGTTGAAATAAAATTGATATTATCAAAAGAGTGAATAATAGGAGAGGTTATACAGATATCTCCTTCGTGGATATGGATTCTCGCTGGCAGTGGAGCAAGGTCTGTTATGCAGGGGTGACTCCGTCGGGGCTATGGATGCTCACTGGCAGCAGAGCGACACCAAAGCAAGTGAGTAGAGGTAATTAAAGGTTGTGTGCCAGTGACTACTTTTCTAAAATTTTGTAAGAAGGGGGCATGATTCGGGGTCAAAGGAAATGAAGGAGGAAAAGGGTTAAAACCCCATAGGCAGACCCAAAAGCATCATCCGAAGAACTTCAAATGTGAAGGTTAAGAGGTTCTGATTTAAGACCAGTTAAGATTCTCCGTCAACTTCTGTATCAATCGAGCCTTGTAGGAGGAACAAAGATCCTGCTTTCGCCCAATGAATCACCATTTTTTGAACACTCAACACACCCTAAAAATTCTATGTGCATTTCTACTTTTCGAGTACCACTTGATCCTTTCCATTGTCTATTTCCACTTACGTATGAAACTGTTGCATGTGCTTATCTTTATGTTTTCATGCTTGAATTGTTTAAAGTCTGCTTGAACATATAAAGAATCATCTTAACTTTAAAAGGGACTTAACAACTACTTAATAAATCGACAGTCTAAAGTTTTCCCCAACACGCTTAGGAAATTCAATATCGGGAAATATTTAAAGTGACAAAAATTTCTTAAGAAGTACAAAATAGTTGAGCGTCGATCTTCATCGGCATCGGCAAAAGGCGTTTTTCTCATCCCCGCGAATAAAATCCACTAAAGATGTTGTCGACGACCGATCCATTTGGCATCGACATATAAAAAAATAAAAAATAAATGATAAGAGTAAGCGTCACATAAAGAGAGGAGTAATATCACCGATCGCTGACTCCCAAAACAATTTTGACATCGAATATTCACAAAAATAATGATCCACGAAGAAAAATACGCATTAATTTTATGTTTGAACGTCGATCCCCGACACCACCCCGACATCGACATTCACAGTATCTAGCTCTTTTAGCGCATTTAACGTGAACAAAGTACCCAAGTGCAATCCTTACCCACCAGCCGAGTTCTAGATTTTATGTTTTAAAATATTTTAATAACCCCAAGTCAATAATGCCACGTCAGCATCAATCGACATTAGAAGTTTTAAAAGGGACCTATCAATGAACTTACAAATCAACTCAGAACAATGATAATTATAAAATCTCATAACTTGCAAGAAACTTAGATAAAACAAAAACACAGTAGATTTACATACGAAGAGGGAACACGATACATTCAAAACACTTTCAAATTTTCATATAATTAAAGCTCCCGCCAAGCTCAGGTTACATACAAATAAGAACCACCGACGTCTTGACTAACCGACCCGGTTATAATGAGAATAGGAAAAAACTTACAACAAAAAAAGAGAAAACTGTCAAGTGTCACTTCGGAGAATGCAAAGCAAAATCCCTCCCTGTATGTATCTCCTACGAAC
>SNQJ01S0034214.1:65370-80494 GCA_010110895.2 Picea sitchensis | reverse complement strand
GTTATAGTGAGAATAGGAAAAAACTTACAACAAAAAAAGAGAAAACTGTCAAGTGTCACTTCGGAGAATGCAAAGCAAAATCACTCCCTGTATGTATCTCCTACGAACGAACCTTCTCCCGGGCTATTCCTCATGCTTTGCAGTGTTTTTTTTTTCCCCTTCCTTGTCACCCTCTGTGCCTCGTGCAGATGCACAATCGTATCTTGTGCTTCCCGAAGCCGTCTCTTGATCCAATCTGTTCTTCCTTCGTGACCCTGCGGTGACGATACCTCCTGCTTATTCATTGCCAACTGTCTCTGCAATTCTCTATTTTATTGGTAGAGTTCGACTATGGAAAGTTGGGCCCGCTCTAGCTGTTGGATGGGACTCCCAACGGGAGAACCTGGTGTCTTTTCCTTTCCCTTTCATCTCCCGCTTCCTCGACTAGTAGTCCCGACAGGCTCTGGCTAGGTAGTGTGCATCGTAAACTCCTCAGCGGTCGAGTGTGCACTCAGCTCAGTTGGGAGGCAGTCTTCTCCTCCTTTTTCTATATTTTTTCTAAGCCTTCCCCTCCTCCGCAGTGTCTACTCCTGAGAGGGAACGACCCCCAACATATTTCCTTCATACGTATTTATTTCCATTCCCACCTCTGCTTGAGACGCTGACATTGTTTCCGAGCAAAGGCAGGTACCTCCTTTTGAAGCTTTAGGGACATTGGATGCCAATAAGAAAGAGTCGCAGGCACGTTGGGGCTCGAACCTGGCACTCCGGCTACCTCACAAACCATGTCCCTTGTTTAAGGGGGATCCCATAGTGCAACAACGGATTGGGTTAGACGTATGCGGATGATTAAAGAACTACAACACAGAGTTCACCAGAATTAGACTCACAAGACCAACATTATCGATCTATAAACTTGGATGTTGCGTAGAATTCCCGACAGAGCCCCTAGAATTTATAGCGGAATGAGGAAGCAAAACAGAATGTGCCAAATAACACTCACGCCTCGCGATAGGATGTCTCCAAGATTTAACGCGTCATAGTTGCTTGACGGATGCAATCCAGAACACATGAAACGTCGTCGATCAGAGTTGCAGGGAATATATTGTACGATCATTCTGATCTCTTTAAACTCCCCAGCTTCCATTATTAATGAAATATAGTTGACACACTTGGTGATACGGCTTCTGGAGGAAACACTCACCTCGACCTGAGGAATTTAATGACTTCCTTATTATGGTATCCAACCTTTTGGGAGCGTACGTGCACACATTCGACTCTGGCATCATTTCCCAGCCCCAAGGGTCAAGCGGCTACTATGACGGTTTCGATGCTCACATCTGTCGTACCTGATTTTTCACGCTATGGCGCACTGACGTAACTCATTTAAAATGAACAGGAGCGACGACGTGGACAAGGACATCATTGGTCATTCAAGGGGGCGACCAAGATCACGTAAGTATTAAATGATCAATACTAACAAGCTCCACAAGTACGCATCGGTCTATTATGTTTTGTTTGTATCTTATTATGTGTTACCTAATCGCCAAACTACCTCAACCCTGATTGCAGAAAATATCCTCCTGACTACCAAACAAATTTTGCTCCATGACCTCACCAAAGAACTCGAAAGAAACATCAAAGAAAAATCAACAGAGAAATAAAGGATATCAAACTCCCCGAGTTTGGCATCCCCGATAACTTCNGCTCCATGACCTCACCAAAGAACTCGAAAGAAACATCAAAGAAAAATCAACAGAGAAATAAAGGATATCAAACTCCCCGAGTTTGGCATCCCCGATAACTTCGTTGATTTGACCGACGTATTCGAGTCGCACGTCAAACAAGATTCGCTATGAATCGAAGAGTTCATAAATATGGCCAATGCGAGACCAGACCAAGTGCAACAATTTGCAGGACATCAAATCAGAGCCTGAACCATGCTACAGCAGTTGAACTCCAGTCTAGTAAAGTACCGGGCTCATGTAGTGGACATCAGGGGAATATATGTGGCTCCAATGGAACAACACAGATTTCCCTGGGCCCAAACTTGCGAATAATATTTTATCATTTGGTCTGAATACAAGAGAAGTCACCCTTTTCAAGAGATATCTCGGGTTGACTGTTAAAGAAACTGTTAGAAGATGACGCCACGTGGTGATTTTTGTTTTTCTTAAACTGCACTTAGCCGTTAATTTCAATTAAACTTTATTTTATAAATAAATACATTGACCAATTAATGAAGGGTCGATGGTTGTTGTAAGAACTCTTTCTTTTTGGTTGTTAAGAATTATTTTGAAGCTACTAGGAATTGAGAAGTCCTTATGGACCAGAGACAAGTTATTTTGATCAAATGCATGTGATTGGACTTGGAGAAGAACCATTTCCTATCCTATTTCATGAATGATTCAGTAATGAGTAAGAGCAATTAATTATGTTGTCAAGTTATCTGGTGCAATGTTTTGATGTTCTTTGCTTTAATGATGAAAATGAATCATTGTGTTATTATGTGATGAATGGTTATGGTAGATGAATTATTTTTCTTGCCATTATCTTATTACATATGTTCTTTCTTTCTAATAATTAGTTTCTCAGATAGTAATTGGATGCTCACATGGTTGATGTATTAGTACTAGGCCTATGGTATAGAATCATTGTCTGCATGTTTGAGCAACGGGTTATCCCAAGCTCAGCCTCTTCCCCAATAGTTAAAACTTAATCCTGTTTGTTGTCAAGTTGGTTTATATTGCCTTGCATCTCTCATACTAGTCCCACCCAAGAGAAAATATAGAATAAAATAGTCCTAACTGAAGGAAGAGCCTTCACAAGAAAACACAAATCCCATCGATAATTTGGTCGGACCGCAAGATCTGGAGAACCATTCCATCTTTAAATGTTGCAAAGTCTAATTGGGCCTCAGTGTCAGGTTTGGTTCCTACTGTTGAATCAAGGGATTTAAGACTCATCAACAGAGTGATGTTTGTTTGTATGGTTGAAGGAAGAGAAAAACTTGGTCCCCTTATGCAAAAGAATGTTCTGAGCAATGTTGGTCAACTTGTTGTTTCACTATATTTTGATCCCTAGCCAATTGTTCCTTAAGTTTGTGGAGAATGGATTCTTTCACTTGAAGTGCTTTATCTGTTGCATGAACCTTGGAGGTACCTAGTAAGTAGGAATTAAATAACAAGTGTTTTTTTCCATAGAAAACTTCATATGGTTTCATTTTGATATCTCCATGATAACCAGTATTGTGCCACCTTTCTGCAAGAGAAATCCATTGTCCCATTATATGAGTTTTTATAATTGAAGCATCACAAATAGGTTTCTAAGCACTTGTTGGCCACTTCAGTTTGACCATTTGTTTGGGGATGATACATAGTTCTTATATTTAGCTAGGTACCCTAAAGTTTAAACAACTCCTGTCAAAATTTGTTGATGAATGTAGGGTTCTGATTCAAGACAATGGAAGTGTGTGTGCCATGTAACTTAAAAATCTAATCCATGAATACTTAGGCAACTAAGGTGGGGGTAAATTGATAAAGAACAAAAATGGTTCTATTTGGGAAGATTGTCAACACACCATGTCACTCATTTGTTATTAGCTCCTAGGAGACCCACTGTAAAATCCATAGAGATGTTAGTCCATATATGTGTTGGTATTAGTAGTGGTTGTAATGCCCCTATTGTCTTCAATGTATCACCTTTGTTTCATTGGAAATTTTCCCAGGTTGCTACCAAATCGTAGAAATATGTTTTCATATCTTCCCAAAAGAACAAATGTTTATCTCTTTCATAGGTTTTATGAAATCTAGAGTGACCTATTGTAGGTGATGAATGAAACTCCTCTATGACCCTTTGTTTTAAGGTATAATTCTTTACTAGAATAATGCACCCTTTATACCAAAATGTCTTTTTATTCCATGTATACCCTTTGGGAGGGTTGGGATCTTCCTAAAGCCATTATATGAGTTGAAATATAGTGTCATTTGCTAGCAATTCTCAATGGGATTTCTCTAGACAACCTGGAATGGGTAAAGATAAGGAATAAATTTATCCATCCTCCTAAAATTGTGTGGATAAAGCGTAATAAAAAACATTATATTTACCCTTCTTATGAATAATCTTGTAATCATCCTCTAGCATCTTAGTAACCCACTTATGTTGCTCAGGTGATGATAACCTTTGTTCTAGGAAATAATTTAGACTATGAGGTCTTGATCCAGAAATGCCACCCTATGAGATATGGGTTCCCATGTCTCCATTGCATGAAGGGTTTCCATCATCTCTTTCTCATGTGTGGATTTAGCCAAATTTTGGTCACACAACTATTTACTAGTGAATGCTAGGGGTGCCCTTCTTGAATAAAAGCTACTATAAGAATTTTATCCAAGGAATTGCACACCGGGATATAAACTAAAATCTTGCATTGTCAATATTGGAGTGATGCACNTAGGAAATAATTTAGACTATGAGGTCTTGATCCAGAAATGCCACCCTATGAGATATGGGTTCCCATGTCTCCATTGCATGAAGGGTTTCCATCATCTCTTTCTCATGTGTGGATTTACCCAAATTTTGGTCACACAACTATTTACTAGTGAATGCTAGGGGTGCCCTTCTTGAATAAAAGCTACTATAAGAATTTTATCCAAGGAATTGCACACCGGGATATAAACTAAAATCTTGCATTGTCAATATTGGAGTGATGCACATTTCACATTTAAATAATTAGGGCCCAAATGGGTTGGATCCATTGTTGGGGAGTGAAGATTTTTCACCAGTGGATAAGGTTCAATTTCTGTGAGATTTGTTACTGGAGCCATGGGGTCACCTTTAGGTACTAGTCAAATGTATGGATATACCCAAAGAAATTATATTAAAATATATCATGACTCGTGCACACATTAATGGATCAAATTCCACCCCCATATCCTTCAAATATTAAATCAAGGGCGACATGTGTTATGCACCAAAACACCCACATAGCATAAGAAGAGAAAGAGAAGCAACTTCACTCATTGAGAATGAGAGAGAAGAATGAATGAAAAGCCTCTTTGAGTGGGGAACCTCCTTTTTCAATATAAAAAATGTATAAGATGATATTCTCACTAAAACTAGGTCTCCTTGGCATATACGAGACAAAGTGTAAAATTGCAATTAAATTGTCTAGCCGAACAATAAGGACAACTCTAATATAAAAATAGAAATGTAATAACTCAATATATATGGCTTAACATTCCCCTCCTCTTCAAACAATTGTTTCCCTCAACAATTGATTAGTTGTGGATTTTTTTACATGAAGAACTCATATTCCCATGTTTCATCTTCTTCTGGTAGGTTCTTCCACTTGATGAAGTAATTAGTAATTGCTTGATTTTGCAGTTGCTTGATCCTTGTTTCAAGATTTTTTTTTGGTTATGGTATGATTTTCCCATCTTCATTAATCTTTATTGAAATGGTCTGGACTAGGATATTGTCACCAATTACATTCTTTAAAAAAGAAACATGAAATATCGGATGTACATGTGAATATGGAGGCAACTCCAATTTGTAGGCCATATTTCCAATACTCTTCAACACCTTATAGGAACTGTAGTACTTGGGGGACAATTTCATGTCCTTATTTTTTTTCTTGAGGGACATCTATTTGTATGGTTGTAACCTCATAAATACCCAATCCTCCACTTCAAATTCTCTTTCATTGTGATGTTTATCATGTTGTTTCATACTATTTTTTGTTATACCCAAGTTGTCGTTCAATAGTTGGAGAACCTTTTGTTGGTGCTCTATGTGGTCCTCCACTACTTGAACCTTTACTTTCCCTCTCAAGTGTGATGTAGTGGATGGAGGATGATAGCCATAAAGTTCCATAAATGGGGACATTTTTTATGAAGTATGGAAGGACATGTTGTACCACCATTATTCCAAGGGAAACCACTTGATCCATTGTGTATGTTTATCAAATGAAAATAAATGACAATACCCTTCTAGACATTTATTCACAATCTCAACTTTACCATCGAATTGAGGATGGTAAGAGGATATGTGAGCCAAACAAGAAAATAATTCAATCCAAAAATTAGCAGTTAAAATTGGATCGCTATCACTTAAAATAATCTTGGAGATTCCATGTAGATTCTAAATTGTTTCCATGAATGTTCTAGCTACTATACTTTCTTTAAAAGGATGAGAAAGAGAGAAAAAATGGGCATACTTTGTGACTCAATCTACCACTACCATGATGACATTATTTCCTTGATACTTGGATAGACCTACACTAAAATCCATTGAAACTTCTTCTAAATGTTGACTTGATGTGGCTAATGGTTGTAGGAGACCTAGGATCTCTCTTATTCTATTGGTAAACCAAATATTTAACCATAAAATTTTGAACATCAGTTTTAAGACCTTCCCAAAAAACATCCTTCTTGATCCTGTGGTAAGTTTTCAAGAACCTTGAATGTCCTCCTATAGGATAAATATGCAATTCCAAAAGGACCTTATGTTTGAGTTGGGAATTCTTACATAAATATGAGCAATCATGAAACCATAGTGAGTCATTTTTCCACAAAACATTATCTAATGAACTTGGTTCCTCTTGTAGTTATTCAATGATATTGAATACCTTTTGAACTTGCTTCCATTTTATCCTTGATTCTTCCACCCAATAAGATTGTGAAATCAAAATAGCACATGGTAAGCCCTATGTATTCTTCTTTCCTTAAAAATGTATCTACCACCACATTTTGTTTTCCTTTTTTGTAGATAATTTCAAAGTCATAACCTGACATATTTGTAACCTATTTTTGTTTCTCTTCTAAAGATAATCATTGTTCGAAGAAGTAATTCAAACTATCATGATATGGTTTAACCTTGAAGTGTCCTTTTATTAGGTAATGGTATCATTTGTTAACTACATGTAATATGGAAAACATTTCCTTTTCATAAATGGGTTTGAGTAAGTTATTTCCTTTAAGATGGTTTCTTTCAAAGGAAAGGGGCCTTCCTTCTTGCATTAAAACTACACCAGTGTCATACCTTGAGGCATCACACTCCACAGTAATGTTTTTGTGAAGTAGGTCATGTCTAGGACATGCGTTGTTGAAAGTCTAGACCTTGAATAACTCCATGCATGCATATTTTTTTTATTAATGTGAGTCATATATAAACACACTATTATGATCTTTGGTTTTATCTTCCCATAGGTCTGATGACTATTCCTATTCATCTATGACTCTTCATATTTCTCAATTAAAATATTTACAATGTTTACAAGACACCATAATCCCTAAGATTAGGTATCTAACATTCCCTCCTTTAATTGGAAGGGGTTTTTGTGAGTTCAATAATATTTATAAACTTTTAAAACTTTTATCTTCCAAGCTCTTTGGTGAATATGTTTGCATTTTTCTCACTTGTGGAACAATGTATCAATTGAATGGTTTTTGCCTCTACATGGTGTCAAACCAAATGGTAATTCATGTTGATGTGATTTATTTGATCGTGGAATATATGGTTCTTAGAAAACTTGATTATAGAAGTGTTTTCAATCAAAAGTGGAGTAGCATTCGCCTATTTCTCCTACAAATCCTCTAGTATCTTCTTGAGCCATTGAATCTCCTATGTTGCCTCTATAATAGCCACATACTCTGTCTTTGTAGTGGAATATGTTGGAATAGACTATTTTCATGATCTCCAATAGATAGCTATTGATCCAAGACTCACGAGTATCTTGAAGCAGATACTATGTTCTTATTATCCCTATAAAAGTTTGAATCTATATATACAACTAGTTTCAATTCCTTCCCCTTAGAGTATTTGAGACCAAAGTATCGAGTTCGCTTCAAGTAACTTAGAAATCTCTTTGAAAGAAATCAATGTCCTTCACAAGGCTTTTGCAAGAACTTAGAAAGGATCCTAACTACAAATGAAATATCAAGTATACTAGTGGTAAGGTAGATGAGACTCCCCACAAGTTGTCTATATTTAGTTGCATTCTCAAAGTCATTCCCTTCTTTTGATATTAGCTTCAATTTTTTCTCCGTTGGAGTAGAGAGAGAATTACAATCAATCATGCCAAATTTATTCAACAACTCTCCATTTTACTTATTTTGGGAAATGAATATATACCTTGGATTCTGATTTACTTCAATACCCAAGTAGTAGTGAAGATGTCCCACGTATGTCATCACAAAACCCTTATTCAATTATTTATTTATGGATGTAAAATATGATTCATTTTTCCCTATTATCAAAATATCATATGCATACACCATAATATATCCAATAATTTTGATAACTTTCTTTACAAATAGAGTTGCATCATCAAGATTAAAGTGCTTGAAATTGATCTTCAAAAGATGCTCAGTTAGCTTTTCATACAATGTGTAAGGTGCTTCCTTTAGTCCATGCAAAGACTTGATGAGATTATATACCTTATGTTCTTAACCCTTAATAGAAAATCATTTTGGTTGAGATGTGTAGATATTCTCTTTCAAAACTCCATTCAAAAAGGTTGTCTTCACATCAATGTGATGAATATTCCACTTATTTTGTACTGCCAAAGATAACAAAGAATGAATGGTAGCACATTTTATTGTGGGGGGGGGGGAGTATCCTCATAGTCTATTCCTTGTTTCTATGCAAATACTTTTTCCACAAGCCTTGCCTTATGCTTATCAAGTGATCTATATTATTTGTACTTGTTCTTGTAGATCCACTTGAACCCAATTAGTTTGGTTCCAAATGGAGGATCCACCAACTTCCATGTCCCATTATTTATTAGAGAATCATGCTCCTTATACACAACTTCGTTCCACTTATCATGAGGAACAACTTCTTCAAAGGAATTTGGTTCAAATTTAGTAGATAAATTCAATTCACAATCATATGAAAGTCCCATATCATTAACATCACTTGGATATAAATCATCTACATCACCTCCATCATCTTGTTTTGCAAAACTTCTAGTTCCTGTATTTCCAACCTCATCAAGACAAACACTTTCAAGTGTCTTCATGAGCCACTTTGGAAATTTTTGTGATGGTACAGGTTCCTCAACTTATTGACATGGTGTTGCATTCCCATCAACATTAAACCTTTCAATCCTCTCAATCACATCATCCAACTGAACCTCTTATTATGATGAAGTGGTTGGATCTTCTACATTAGGGGGATATAGAACATCAAAAGAAGAGTCTAGGTATTGATCCAAGATAGGGATTCCCCCTTCAACATGTGAAATCTCATTATCAAACTCATGATATTGATCCAAGATAGGGATTACCCCTTCAACATGTGGAATCTCACTATCAAAATCATGATGTGTCTTTACATAGGTAAATCTATCAATATGATTAAGCTACTACTCAAAAATCTTGTCATTTTTAGTGGATTCAAGAAAAATCACATCTCCAGAAAGAATGAACTTTTTATTTAATTCATCATAAATATGATTCCTTGTTTGTAATTTAGTACCCCAAGAAGATCCACTTTCAACTCCTTGCACCTAGTTAATTTCTTTCACCTTAGGAATTAAGGCATAACAAGTGAAACCAAAAACCTTGAGATGCATCACCGAAGGAATGTGATCATATCAAATTTCATAAGAATTCATGTTCCAAATGGCATGACATGGACTTATGTTTCTTGAGTACACTACACACAGAACCACATCAACCCAAAACATCAATTTCACATTCTTGAAAAATAGCATTGAACGTATTGTATTCAAGAGTGTCTTGTTCATTCTTTCTACTACACCATTATGATAATTTTGTATAAAACAATGGTTTGATGCTTTCTCCCATGTCGGAGAAGATATATTTCGAACTCCTTAGAATTATATTCCCCTCCAATATCAGTATGAAGAGTGCCAATACAAGATTGTGCTTCATTTTCAATCCATAAATGAAAATTTGTAAATGTTTCAAAAGCTTGAGATTTGTGTTTCAAAAAATAACCCCAACACATCATCATGTAGTCATCAATAAAAGTCATGATATACTTATTACCAAAATCATATGCCATATTCATGGGGCCATACAAATCAAAGTGTATCAACTCTAGCTTTATGTATGATATTGAAGTGGAAACATGAAAAGGTTGTTTCTATGTTTACCAAGGATACATGCATCACATTGCTTCAAATTCCTTAGAATGGTAGGAAAACCAGGAACACCATTTTTCTTCAACATTTAAAAACTATCATAATTGATGTGCCCAATTCCAAAAGAGGCTATATGACAATGTACCTTCATCATGGTGAGAGAGGTATGTAGAATGTTGTGTCTGTGCAAGTGTCCCTTTCAAATTTAACAATCCGGCATCCTCCCATCCTATCATGATGAACATGTTTTTGGAAGACCACCTTATTTCAACATGTCCATAAAAAATGTGAATAGAATGAAATTTCTATTGAAAGTGCACAAGAGACAACAAGTTCTTCCACAACTTAGGAAGATAAAGAACATCATGCAAAAGAAAATATGGGAATCTAGGCAATTTGAGCCTTATGGTGTCAATTCCCATAGGTTTGAGATTAGATGAATTAGAAAAGTATATTGCACCCTCTACATTGTCATTCAATTCCTCAAATAGGTCTCTCTAAATATTCATGTGGCAAGTAGCACCAATGTCAAGTAGCCATGCATCTCTCCAAGAAGAAAATGAAGTTTTCAACATGTCTTTATTTGTGCCAATATTCCAATGAGCAATAACAAAATGAGTATATTCAGGAGCTTTACCTTTATCTTCCTTTTGTTCCTACTTTTCTTTGATATTCTCTAATGGGATCCTACATGTCCTTGCATCATATCCATTCTTTCCATAATGAACAAAGTGAAGATTAGATATCTCACCTTGATTATGCCTACTCCCCTTGCCTCTGAAATTATTATTTCCACACCATCTCTTACTACCTTATATTTTAGAAGAATAATGTGATTGATTCTTCCATTTTTGATAAAGGAACATGGTCTCTCTAGTGGGATGAACTGTCTTCCTCCCAAAATATTTCTCGCATTCTGCAATTTTCTATTCCAAAGAGTCAAAAGTGAGGGACTTTAGTTGTCCACTAGCTTGAAGTGATTCAAGATAGAGATATTATGTGGGGTAGAGAGACTTGATAATGGTCATGAGAGAAATGTCTATCTTTACACCGGTAGCATCAACATTGTGCACGATGGATTTAATTTCAAATACTAAAGCCATGGGATCATTATCCTTCAAATCTAGGTTGAAGAGCTTACACAAAAAATGAATTAGCTCCAATTTTGAATCTGAATCATATAGATATTTCAACATCTTCAAAGAACCCCAAGAATATGTGATAGATATGATGTGAAGACTCAACTCTTCACTTATAGAAGTAGAAATCAAGGCATATGCTTCCTTATATTTATTCATCCATATGACAAGCTATTTGTCTGTTGTAGGTTTGGTAGGTGAAGTATCTCCATCACAGATGTCATCTGAAAGATCATTGAAGATAAGAGTAAGCTTGATCTTTCTTAACCATTGTAGATAATTTTCTTTTCCACTGAGCACCACACCAACAATTGAGATAAGAGAATCCATTTTCATAAAATCACTTCGAAAAATATAAGCAATTCCAACGGTCTTGTTTTAAGAAGAAGATACAAATCCAGCCTCAAAATCATTATGTATGGGTTTTCATATCACCTTGTATCACTATTAAAACATCAACATATTTGCTAAATGTCAATCACCAGATTTAAAGCCAAGAAAACCCTACAAGCAATCGACCATCGCTTGGCCTCCTTGTGTCGAACTAGACCTATGGGCACTACTACAGTTTGAGGTAGGGATTGTTGATGACACCTCAGGGCCTCTATAGTCATGGAATCGTTCTAACTACTATTATTGGCAAGGAATATCCTACAATAGATCAACCAAGCTTGGTATGGGAATTTTACTTATAGGGATTCTATTAGGAACCAACATCATACTGGATACCCAAATGAAGGGCACATTGTCAAAGTCCTTGGAAAATCGCCTTTTTTTTTTTTTTTAATTTTGTAAATGGGGGCCTTGAAACAAATCATTGACTCTATTTGATTGTTTCTTAGGAATCTTATGAGGATGAAGAAGCTTTGTCTCAACACCAATAAGCTCGGTAGTATATTCCCTCCATTTTTGGCATATCTCCACAATCTTTAGGAATTGGATATGTTCGAGAACAAGCTAAGAAAAATGATAGCTTTGGAGTTTGTTTTCAACTAGTACGCTTAGCCAATGACTAATTAAAACACCCACGGTGAGAGAAATAATTCCCAACGGCCTGACAATATACGATGAGTGAAATTCAATGGTCTTATTTTTAGTGAATATGCAAATACCAACGGTCTTCTTTCTAGTAATTAGGTTTAGGGTTTCGAATGAGTGGTAATCTACCGCTCAATGTAGAAGATTTGTATGCATAGATAAATAGTTGGTGGAGGTGCACGTGATGCACTAAAATTGCAGAGGTGTAGGTGCAGGTGATGTGCTTAGATTGTAGATTCGTTAATTACTGTCCCACCAGGCATGTCAATATTTGAATATAAAATTCATCATAAGAAAATTTGCACTCCCATTGAGGATTGGTTGGAACATGAGGACGAAGAAGCTATGGATATCAGACACCAAGGCTCTTATAGTTTTTGTGGGGATCAGAGAAACTATGCCTCATTGGGGTTGTGAGATAAGCATGTGGGGATTTCTTATCGAGATAGTTCGAGATAGATCAAGACAAATTCAACATCTACCTTTACAAGGGTTATGAGACATTGCAAGTGTTAATGGTGTCCAATGTTGTTAGGAAACTTGAGTCATAGTGAGGGGACTACACCTTTTGAAGGATTTTCAAAATGGTTAAAGATGTTGATGAAGAAATTACTCAACAAAGATTGAGACAAGTACTCATTAAGAGGGGTTATTGGAATGCTTAATTCCTACTTGTCTTATTGGTTCATATGTTATTCCTCGACATTTCATAAGATTGCAATTTTTGTTAATATATCAAAGATTGCAAGATAAAGTGTGCTCTATGTGAGTTGTTTGCTTCTAGGTTGTTAGATCTAGTTGGATCATGATATATCTTCTCCAAATAGTTAGCTCCTATATTAGAGAGTAGTTGAGATATTCTATCAACAAGTTGTTAGTATGGTTAAGATAGCTTGTCTATCTTAAACCAAAGTGTGATGTATTTATATAAATTTGTTGATTGAATATGATAGACTCAATTTAGTTTTATGTGAAAAGAAATCATATCTACTCTCTCATTTCCTTTCAAATAACTAATTTTTTTACTAGCCAAACCCGTGTGATCTCTCTTTAAAAATTATGATATATTCAATTTAGTTTTATGTGAAAGGAAATCATATCTATTGTCGTTTCTTTTCAAATAAAAAGATAGTTTTTTTACTTGCCAAATCCTCCATGTGATATCTAGTTATGAAGGGTTAGGGAGCACCATCATACCCCATCTCGAAAGGTTAAGGAGCACCATCATACCCCATCTTTGATTGAATTCATTAATATATAAATTGAATACGAAAGACATATATACAAATCTTATGAGAAGGATGGAGATTGGAGTTGGAGTAAAAGTAACTAAGTAATTTAGAGAGTGTAAATTGAAAGAACGAAAAGTGTCATATAAATTAGTTTTCGAGTCGTGGGCTCGACAAGGGTGCAACATAAAGTAGCATTGACTTTGGCATCACTTGTCGTGTACATTTTCGAATATTGATACGACTTTTCAATACGTTGTTATGGGTGGGAAGATCACATTCATGTGGCTTACGTTGTTAATCGTGATACACAAAGTCACATTAGAAAATCACCTCACGAATATGAATATTTCGAAATTCATAAAAATAAAATAATCATTGGAGTGGAATCCAATACGGTTTGAAGGGCTCATACATTTTGTTTACCAGTAGAATGTTGAACCCAATGAAGTAGTTGGAGACACAATAACAAACATAGAACATACCTCCAAATCTATCCATACGTACCTCCTATTCCACACAGAGAGCACCACATGATGCCATTGCACTGGGTAGGTAATCGATGTGAAAGATAATGTCCCCCCTATAATATTGAAAAAGCAAAAGCAATTTCAAGATGTTGATGTTTTGTTATTTGTAAAAAAAATTTGTTAGATTAAGTAGCAAGCATATTTACATTGCAACAAATCAACTATTATGTTAATAAGAGACGTCACTTCTTTGTGGTTGTTCTTATTAACATAAGGATCATGGTATATTGAAGCTTATATGTTGGTTTGAGTCATGTTTCTCAACGAATCAATGTAGGATCATTTTTTGGTATAAAGAGAGTTTATGTCATAGAAACAATTTTAAGATACACAAAGTTTTGGTGTACCCAACTTAGTAATGGGCATTTTTTACGAAGGTGTGTGAAAAGGGTATTGTAAACTATTACTTGTGAGAGCATTTTTATTTTTATTTTTGCACATAATAAGGGGGGAGGCCAAACAACATGCATATTCACACCGCAACCATTCCACCATTATGTTATTAGGAAGTACCACTACCTTGTGGTTTCCCCCATTGGCATAAATATCATGGTATATTGGAGCTTTATATGTCGCTATAGGCCACATCTCTCAACCAATGTAGGATTACATTTTTCTATAGAATGATATTTGTGTCGTAAAAGCAATTCCAAGACAAATTTTAGGTATATCTGAATTAGTAATAGGCATTTTTAAGAAGGCATGTGAAATGGTTATTATAGGATACTACCAATGCTAATAAAAAAAAAGATCATAAAAAGAGGGGGAGGCTAAGAAACAAGCATATTCACACCACAATCAATAAACCATTATGTTAGTAGTAGGTTCCACTCTTTTGTGGTTTCTCCCATTGGCATAAGGATCATCGTATATTGGAGCTTATATGTTGTTGTGAGCTTCATCTCTCAACCAATTTGGGATAAAAAAAATTGTGTAGAGAGGTATTGATGTCATAAAAACAATTCCAAGATGCACAAATTTAGGTGTATCTGACTTAGTAATGGGCATTTTTTAAGAAGGAATGTGAAAGGGGTGCTACTATAGAGTAGTGGTATTAAAATATATGGGGTTGTGGTCATACCTTTACAATCTAATACAACA
>SNQJ01S0034214.1:37165-48113 GCA_010110895.2 Picea sitchensis | reverse complement strand
TTCTCTTGTGATACCTTTTCACTATTACATCCTTCTAGCTACAATCCTCTGCTATAATACCTCTTTATTTCTACTTACAATCAATACATACAATGTTTTTTTTACCATAGTTATTACCATATATAAAACTCAATACTTGAAAGATTTGTTTCATAATATTGTCCCAAATTTCCTTTTTAGCCTTGCTCCTTTGGCTGGAATCAAAGTTCCCTGCCAACATATTATTTTCCACTGCTATCATTCCAAATCAATTTGAAAAGGTAAAAACCATATTACATGTTAGATCTCACCAGATCTGCATTTCCAAGACTTCTTTTCTTCAACTCTTTAAGGTTACTTTACTGTATCCTTTCTTTCTCTTGCACTTGTGGTTCTGTGATGATTTTAATTTCCTGAAAACATTCAAATGAGCAGTTTAATTCTACTCTGATACCAAAATTGATAGACCCCACTGGTCAATTTCCTAGAGGTGCGGAGTTATAAGTTTAACTCTACTACAAATCCAAGATCAAGCTGCTCTCAAACTCTTTACACATGCCCAAAATCCTCTTTTGAACAAATTTCTATAAAGTTATGTTATCGCACCTAAACTCTAGGTGGTAATATCTCCTTTTGTCCACGCCACTAGTGGTTGTGATGGACACTTATCCACTTGAGCGCTTAAACCTTGGAGCTAACTTCTATCACTCTCGTTCCAAGTGACCATAGTCTATGACCACAATATTTATTTCCATAAACCACTCCATGGATGGTGACCCTTCGTTAAACCTCTATCACTTTCAATGTGTGTGTTCACCTTGGTTCATTGATCCTAAAGTTCATCAACGATCAATAACAATGATCCAACATTTTGAGAGGTTCAATGGGAGATATAATGTCAACCATCAATCTGGATCGCAGATCTATACTGGACCATTGATCTGTCCTTTTATATTCCCAACTGATGATGTGGGACACCACGAAACTCTGAGAACTCCAAAACCTCCTCTCCATGTGTCATCTCTGGAGTGGGACTATGACATCAACCTGACGTGTCTCAGTGTTGATACTTTTTACACTTCCCAACTACCAGAACTCGTCGATGTTGAAATTTTGGTATGCTCGTTTAACCATAGAAAATTTCACATCATTGTCACCCAACCATAGGCATTCACATATGCCACCCCCAAGCACACTAACCTTTACTTAGAATAATTCTGGCAAGCCTTCTTTAGAACCAATATATAAACCCCAATTTCTAACTGCAACAACAGCTCAAGACAAATAGAATTATCCTTCTCCAAGGGTAGTGCACAAGAGAGAGAGTCTCCTTATCCACATAACAAGTATCATACACAACTGCAGCTGCTGCAACTACACTACTCTCTCTCTCTCAAACCTACGCCATACTTAGCAAGAATATCACCAAGAAAATCATCAAGAGAGATACCAAGACCAAGATATGACCATACACCCTTATTCCTCCTTGCAGCTGCAATTACAACTGCAACTACAGCTCTCCATAAGACTTGTGCACTAACTGGGTGTACAAATGAGATAAAATGTCTTCTATTTATATTAATATGTCCAGTGACTTTTTTGGCTGGGTCAACCTAACTTTTTGGTAATTATATTTTATGTTTATCTTTTTTCTATGGAGATGACTTGTATTTCTGGAATATAATATTCTAATATTATTTATTCTTCTAGGATGATTTGTCTTCTAGGGTTTCCAAACATCTATTTAATGGTTCACTTTCTTCCAGAATATTCTATTCTAATTCATAGGTTACATGTGGAGGTTAATACCTCCTGCAACTATCAAAAAATAAACACTCCCTCTTAGCTAGGGAGGTATTAACTAAGATTTTATTCATGTAGTGGTATCAAACAAATCCATCCATATCACATGGCATGGGAAATACTCACATGGTCTTGCAGACCAGTCTACAGGTAGCATCACCATATCCACACAGGCTATCATATGATCAAACAGATCATGTAAAAAGTATCACCATCATAGCCGCACATTATCCATCTAGTTGGAAAACACCTCCAACACTATTGGTTGGCCCTCCAACTAGTAACTTTTTATGTTATTGATCGATACTCTAAATAGGAATCATTTCTGACACTACAGGTTGGCATCTAGTTCATACAAAACTAGTATCTCGTCAGCTCACACAGAATCTGACTAAAACATTTAACACTCCCTCTTAACAAGGAAGGTATTCCTCTTGGCATGACCACCATCACTTCTTCTGCACTTCTACACACCTTTTTCATTGTCCTATTGTCAATCATGGATCTATATGTCATAGGAAGTTTTGCACTTTCATTGGAGGAGCATACCAACCTTCGTTGGAGTAGCATACCAACATGCGTTGGGGTAATATACCATCATGCATTGGAGTAGCATACCAACCTGCGTTGGGGTGGAATAATATCCTGCATTGGAGTACCAACCTATGTTGGGGTAGCATACCATCCTGTGTTGGGGTTACGAACCTATGCTGGGGTAGTGTACCATCCTGCGTTGGAGTTACCAACCTGCACTGGGGTAGCATACCAAACTGCATTGGAGTTATCAACCTATGTTGGGGTAGCATACTAGCGTGCATTGGGGTTACGAACCTATGTTGGGGTAGCATACCAGCCTATGTTGGGGTTACCAACTTGCACTGGAGTAGCATACCAACCTGCGTTGGGGTTACCAACCTACACTGGGGTAGCGTACCAACCTGTGTTTGGGTTACCAACCTACATTGGGGTAGCGTACCAGCCTGCATTGGGGTTACCAACCTACACTAGGGTAGTTTACCAGCGTGCGTTGGAGTTACCAACCTGCGTTGGGGTAGCGTACTGGCCTGCATTGGGGTTACCAACCTGCATTTGGGTAGTATATTATCCTGCATTAGGGTTACCAACCTGCACTAGAGTATCTCCCTCTAATGGGGATATCATCACTTCCCTCTACTGAGGAACACATCAAAGCACATCACTTCTCACTACTGGGGAACAAATCACTCCCTCTCATGAGGGAAAATCCTTCTAGATCATACCAATATTTTCCCTAACAAAGGCTTAGTCAACATATATGCTACTTGTTTGTCAGCAGCAATATACTGGAGCAAGTGTCTCATCATAGTCTTATCCCTATTGCTAGGAGAATACTTTTGACACAAATCAGGCTTTGCACATCTCTAGGCTATTTATCTACAATATGCTTGATCTTGTAGATCAACTTGGAAGTCATCACTTACTTCCCTTCTAGTCTCGGAACCAAGGAAAATATATGTATCCCAGTCCTTCTAACTGGCTTCCTCCTCGGTCATTGTAGAAAATTAAAATGAAGCAAGGGAATATTCCCATAAGATCTCATATCTCCTCAAAGCCTATGAAGATTTGATCTAACCTTCTCAACCCATGGCATCTGTCTGTCAATTTCAGAAGACGTCTCTCTCTCTTCCATCTGAATCTAAAATTATTTGAGTCTCCATTCTCCCTCTAAAGCTTTACTCCCTCTGAATTTGTATAATCTTTGGAGCCATCTACTCCTCATGATATGTCTCATCAATGTTGCATCCTAAAAAGTTTCATGGGACCACACTGGTCTCTTCTTGGTTACTGCAACGATTCTGGGTAGGCCCTTCTGGCTCTACTAACTCTTCCTGATGATTTTAAGAGTGATAAAATACACCAGAGGGATTTGTTCGATCATATTTGGAGCCTTCTGCTCCTTACAATCAATCTTCATATTAGATACTATGTATCTCACAAAATTACCCTTCTTTGTCTTCTTCTTCTTTGGTACATGGATGTATATGATAGTGTATACAACTTCTTATCTGGATAGCCTACTCCATGTCTCAATCTAGACACCATCTAATATGTTGTCTCCTACAACTGTCACTATAGATTCCCTTAGAGTTTTCACCTGTGACCTTCCCAGAACAAGGACAACAAATGGAAAAACAGTAGACAATAATAATACTCTTATAATGATAAAAACAAGAATGAGAACATTAATCACAGTAGCTCCTTCTCAGAGCTATTGCTTGTGACCTTCCTAGAACAAGAACCAAAATAAAAGTACAATAATAACTGCCTGGAACAAGAACCAAAATAAAAATACAATAATAAGAAATATCACCTAAAGGAGATGTTAGTTCATCTTGTAAGCATTTACATCAATAGTACTCATATGCTTCCAAGTATTCATTGTATTTAGCAGTAATAGAACCTTTCAAGGATTGTTGTCACAACAAGTAATGTAACAATTATCAAACTTGATATGTGCAAATTATAAACTTATTAATTTAATCAAACCTGGAACCTAAAGTGTTATCTTCAAGAATGAATGTTGTTTATTTTCTTCTGATTCTCCTTCACTCAAGATGACAATTATTCTCTTCAACTCACCCCTGTACTTAAGACAATATGCTTTCTAGACAGAAATCTGAGTTAGAGAATATAGTGCAAATAAACTCTAAACTCTCGACCTTAATCAATCTAATACTTTGACTAAAGTTAGTTTCTAACTTTAACTTTGAACGGAGGTTAGTATGATAATCATAACTTTAAAAGATCAAAATACAACTAGATGTTCATAAGGTCACAATAATGCCATAACAACTAGAGGCATATGAAAACAATCAAACCTGGAGTGCGTTGTTCCTATGAATGTGCTGGATTTGAGATCCCTATGGATCTATGATTGTTGCTTGGACTAGAGATCCCTTCTACTGCAATCACACTCAAAATAGTGATACAATTTAAACATATATAAGTACATACCTCTGGTAGCAACGACAGACAGTGGCACCATCCAACAACAAGGATAAGCAAAGATGAACCCTAAAACTTCAAAGTGCTCCAACTTGCAATATAAAGGTAACTAGAGATGTGATAGGGTAAGGCTCACTAGAACAACCAAATATTAGGCCCAACGTTTCACTGAAACTTTACTAAAACTTGTTGTCATATGCTCTTGCATCACCCATGCAACTTTTAATGCTTCAAGTTGATCTAATAATTTCTCTTTAGACAAAAGTATTGCGTCCATTAATAAATTCGGGTCATCAATTTCTTTTTTAAGATCCACAAGCTTTAGAAAAGTTCACCTCTTTTTATTTTCACAACATCCAACTCATTCAACATTTCTCTTAAACTTTTAATTCTTTTCAACTAACAAGCATTGATTTGCTTCATTTGGATACTAGAGGGAAGGTTCTATTCTCTTCCATGGGTGTCACTTAAACTTGAAAATTTTGCTGCAAATGTTCCCACATCCTCCTTGTAAAAACCTTCATCATTTTCTAGATCCTTTTGAAGGTATTCTTTGAAATGCATAATCCTCATTGAAAAGTTGGTAAAGCTCTGTGTTAGCACCAATATTTATTGGATTAAGTCTATTCTTTTTTGAATTCCATATCCAACATAATTTCTCACTGCTAATATCAAACTGGATGAACCTTTCAACTTGTTGTTTCTTTCTGGGACATCCTCTAGGGTAAGCATTGGTTTAATTGTGGTTAATTTCTCAATAAACAATGGTTTCAGAATCAAAGTTGTCTCTAATTCCTTTATTTTTTCTTTTAAAAATAAATTTTCTTTTTCAATATTACAGACATATTCTTCCAATGTTTCTCTGGTTTCCTCATGAAACTATACAATTTTCTAAGGCACAACCCCATGGAAACCAATTTCTGATTTCCATTTTTCAGATACTTTCTTTTTTTTCAAGTTGACTGTCTCTGTTACCAATTTTTTGGAATTTCTATTGTAGGTTGTGTGGTGAAGTGTTATAGACCCTTCTTCCAATATTTCTAGTTCTTAGGTGATCATAGCTTTGGCAATTTCCTGGGTTTCCAACAATTGTTGTTCTGGCCAACTATAACTTCATCTACATCCATTACTCAGGGACTTTCTTCAACTTCAGGTATTTCTCGTCCCATTTTCTGGGTCTCTCTCTTTATTTTAGAATATGTATGAAAAACATGGGATTTTTCAATATTTTACTTCGTAGGGTCTCTGTCAATGTTATCATCTGATTTTCTGACATGTTGTTTCCTTGTTTCAAGACCACTACTCCTTGGTTTTGTTTTAGCCGGGGTACTTCTCTGTGAAACACTAGGAGAATTGGGGTGTTTGTTTGTTACTTCTCTGCCATTTTGTCGACAACACTCATTAGTTCTAGCCAATTCCTCAATATCATTCAGGGATTCATTAATTGATGTTTCAGGAAGGTTTTGATTATCCCCTCTTCCTTCTTTAAATTTTTCACACTTAGTGAAATAAGAAGAATATACCACTAGGGACATGTGTGCAGTGAATAAATCATTAGGGTCGAAAACCTTGACGCATTCAACTTCTTTTTGGCCAATTTGATCGAATTGTCCTACAAATTCATCCAAATGAGATATATGATTTACAACAACTTCTCTAACTCTCCAGGGCAACGAGATGAACTGTTTTTTTTTCTTTTTTCATTAAAGAAGTGTGTCGAGTACTTGTACTATTTTCATACTTCTATAACAAAATGTTTGTTGGATACATAGAAAGGGAGTAAAAAGGGTTTCTCTTGGAAACCCAATATTCTTATAAAACTGAAATCCTCTGTGGTCTCAAAAATTTCTTTCTCTGAGAGAAAGGAGGAAACCTCAAGTGACAGTATCGATGCGTTAGGGCCATAGATTAATTTTTAAAATTTAGAAATAAAATTGTTATGGACTAGGTAGAAATTACATCGATCCTTATACCTCCATAAGGATGGATACCAAACAAAGAATAGCTCCATCTTGTAGTCAACACTCCTTTCTCTCAACAAGTCTTTGAAAACTGGCAATAGGCTATGGAGAATATCAAATAATATGTCATGTAGAATTTAGGGCTTTTTTAAGACCACCTGATTGAAATTAAATTTCATTGGAAATAAGTGTTGTAGGAAAATCTCCCTGCGGACAAGTAGATCACCTCTAAGAGCTTGACCCTAACTCTAGACAGAAAATGCTTAACATGGACACTGACTTCCTTTCAAATATATCTAAACTAATACATGAGAAGGAAGGATGACAGAAGTACCTTTTATCGACGTTTGTCCCTGGACGCTCCTAGTTACGCTTCGATCCTTTGCTTCTCGCTGGATCCTGTGGAATAAACAAGATACAACCGCTTCCTACTCTATTGAGATTAGATTGAAAATAGATCTATCAATAAATGATAAGTTCATGTGACATTAGACACAAACTAGAAAGAAACAGGCCAAGCGTGTCATATTGATGAGAAAAATTACAGCAGTACTTACAATCGTAGATGCGAATGCGACAACTTCGTCAAGTCCTCTTCGCCTAACCCTTGCCTGAAGGATCCACAACCTGGATAACAGCAGCTTCACTGATCACTCTCCTTTGGCTGACTGTGAGCTTCCTCCAAGATCATAAGTTTCATATCTTCAGTTCTTCCCCCTTTCCACCATCATAGAGCCGGTTTATATAGCTTAAGAGGAGCCTAACCTCTTGATTTATCTTTAGAACAAGTTGGGAAGCTTCTCCTTAGATCAGGGATCTCTTGATGAAACCAAGAATTCGAACACAACTGCCTCCTAATCTCGAAAGATCCTCCCCTTATTCTCCTCAATGGGTCAACTACTGCCTCAGAATAGGCAACGCTCCCTTAAAAGGGGCATCAGAGCGTTGTAGCACTCCTTGGTAAGCCTTAGGGGAGTGTCAGCGCTCTCAATATGAGCAACGCTCCTTCAGAGGGGGATGGGGAGCGTTATAACGCTCCCTGAAGCCTTATAGGGGAGCATCAATGCTTCTAGGGCTGAGATGGGGGAGCACTCCCCCTCAAAACCTTTGTTTCAGGGCTCTCTTCAGGTGTCAAGAGTTGTTTGACTTCAGTGAACCAGTTCTCCTTCTTCAAATCAAGCATATGAGATGTTATAAGTGTCTCCTTGGTGTCGTTTGTCATGGAAACATGTCTGAACATCATTTGCAACACTTGTAACCAACTTGCGACACTTGCGAAAGTTGTAAGGAAGATGTGACACTTACGACAATTGAGAGGAACATGTGACACTTATCCAACTGAGTAATTTTGATGTGTAACAATAAGGCAGCCCCAGTCGATCATTTCATCTTCATACACATCGAAATGGAGAATATAAACAACATTTTTTGGCACGGAGGCTATGGATTCCAAACCAATTATATGGGCAAACAACCAAGAAAATTCTTTTTAGGGGTACAAGGAACTTACCTCAATCGTAGTGGCATTGGTATTAGCTCTTGGTCCGACCAAATATTTTTCGAGGATCTCTCCCCCTCCTCTGTGTTCCTTAATAAATTCAATGACTTCTTCACCTTTGGAGTGCATGGTGGGTTTCAAGAGTCATGGCACTCTTGTGAAAACTGAAGGAGCCAAGGAGATAGGTTACTTCCCTTTAACTTGAATTATTCTTCTCTCTGTATCAAATTTGTTTGCACACCAACGAACTAACTCTTTGAAATCTGTCACCTAAGACACACAACCAACCAGAGCTATGCGTGAGCTCCAAAACGGGTTTGTTTTCTGCTCAACGAAAAGGAGGGCCTTGTATCACTTGTAATCATGAGACCAATAGAAGTCGTGGTCTTCACGTCCAAGAGTATTTAGTGTATCTCCACAATACAACTATTTTCTCCTACTTGACATAATTTACATTGATTTCTATTCTTACCAATAGGTGGAGCTACTATCGATATAACATTTTACAACATGTCATATTAATCCTCTATTCAATTTACCACGTATTTCCTTGATTATTAACGACCATAGTTCTTATTTCAAAGTTGTCATCTTTCACGATAAGATTTAGAATTTATTACAAAGCTTTACGAAATCTTCGCCACTTTAATAATGGTATTATGTTCACATAAGTGGTGGACGACGTGGTGAGGGGGGGTATATGCGATCGGGAAATGGTGATTTGATGCCATGGAGGATGAAAATGGTTAACTATGGAAGTGCGAAAAGGAGAATGGAGAGTACAATATGGTTGATGTGAGGTTGCGGAATGTGGGATACAAGACATAGAAAATGAAAAAGGTGAAAAATGATACTCCCGCATCTGCAATGAGAAAATACACTGAATATGAGAAGTGGACATTATGCAGGTCGTAAAAGTGAAAAGGTCACAAAAAATAAAAAACATAGAACGTTTATACTAACCCTATATACAAGTCTCTAAGATAGATGGAATTGGAGTTTTAGTAAAAGTAAATAATTTACTGAAAGTGTAAATTGAAAGAACGAAAAGTGTCATATAAATTAGTGTTCGAGTCGTGGACTCGAGAAGGGTGCCAACATAAAGTAGCATTGACTTTGGCATCACTTGTTGTGTACATTTTCGAATATTGATACGACTTTTTAATACTTTGGCATCATTTGTCGTGTACATTTTCGAATATTGATACGACTTTTCAATACGTTGTTATGGGTGGGAAGCAGTGATCAAATTTGAAGGGTGGGGCCTAATTTCATTGGGAAGGGTATATATCCATGCTGCCCTTCCACGATGAAAAGTTAAAAAAGAAAATTACATTTCAATTGACAAAAATAAATTAAGTACACACTTCATAAAAAAAAGTGTTAAACAAATTATTACCATTCCAATCAATAATTTAGCTAACCCAATTGTTAAAATGCATGATTTTGGAGGAAAATTTGTTCTCTAAATTTTTAAATTTAACTAGACCATTAGAAACACAAATTCGTCCATTTTAAATGCACAATTTCCATTGTTAAAATGCATGATTTTGGAGGAAAAATTGTTCTCTAAATTTCTAAATTTCATTGGACCATTAGAAACCCAAAATTAATCCATTTTAAATGCACAAATTCCAATCCCAAAAATATGCATGAAAAATGTATATATTTGAGCTGACATTTATTATGAAAAAAATAAAAATAATAGCCTCGATTGAACACAATATGAGAAAAATATCACCATCAAGTTTCTTTGATTAAAAAATAAAAATATTTATGGAAAAAAACTAGAGATTCAGAAACAATTAAAATGCTTGTACAAATATAGTCCCCGAGGTGTAGGACAGTGGGTGACGGAGTGTGTTGTTAAGGAAATCTGTGATGTTAAAGTCACCAGTTCGAAACCTGCGGGGACAAAAAAGAAATCCATGTTAAGGGTTGGTGTGGCTCAGGCCAGGTGCGATCCTCAGGTGATTTTGATGGCTTAGATGCCCCTGAGTCACGGTTTCTCAACCACAGGCTAGTCTCGCAGGTCACAGACATACTAGCAAACAAAAAAAAAATGCATGTACAAATATCACATCAATTTAAAAGAGAAGATTTGAAATTTAAGAAAAACAAATCTCAAAATTTAAACTAAAAACTAAGATATTACACAAATAACATTGTATTTTCATTTTTCATGTATAAACTTCAATATATAGTGAAATTTCAAACCTCAAACAAACAAATATTGCAAAGATAGATTCTAGGAACATTAGAATCTTGTTAGAGTTCTCAACAAATTTCAAACTAATTTAAAATATTTAAAAGCCATCAAAGAAGATATACAAAAATTACAAAAGTCACAAACCATTAAGAAGAAGATGGACACTAAAATATTATATTGCATATTTAAAGTGACATTACAAGAAATTAGAAACAAATACTCCATCTCTATAGAGTCCATCAAAAGCTACAAAAATCCACATCAAAAACCAAGACAATGAAATCCAACTAATTTCAACCCATTTTTAAATTGACAAAACTTAACAAGGAAAAAAACAAATAAACCCAAGGACAGTTACAATATAAAGCCAAATGAGGGAAAATGTCTGGACAAATTTCAAATATGAAGATATACTTTCTATTATCCATGCCTCTAAGTGTAAAAAGGCGAACAAATCATGTCTTAGCTTATGTAAAGACATGCCGATGATTTTTTGAAAGTGTTATTTATGTT
>SNQJ01S0034214.1:20429-34940 GCA_010110895.2 Picea sitchensis | reverse complement strand
TTTGTGGAGATCTTGTTGTTCCTTATTTTGAAGATCTTGTTGTCCCTTTTTGTGGAGATCTCATTGTCCCTTTTTGTGAAGATCTTGTTGTCCCTTTTGTGATGTTCTTGTTGTCCCTTTTTGTTGAGATCTTGATGTCTCTTCTTTTGAATATCTTGTTGTCCCTTTTTGTGGAGATCTTGTTGTCCCTTCTTTTGAAGATCTTGTTGTCCCTTTTTGTGGAGATCTTGTTGTCCCTTCTTTTGAAGATTTTGTTGTCCCTTTTTGTGGAGATCTTGTTGTCTCTTGTTTTGAAGATCTTGTTGTCCTTTTTTGTGGAGATCTTGTTTTCCCTTATTTTGAAGATCTTGTTGTCCCTTTTTGTGAGATCTTGTTGTCCCTTCTTTTGAAGATCTCAATGTCCCTTTTTTGGATATCTTGTTGTCCCTTTTTGTGGTTATCTTGTTGTCCCTTCTTTTGAATATCTTGTTGTCCCTTCTTTTGAAGATCTTGTTGTACCTTTTTGTGAAGATCTTGTTGTCCCTTTTTGTTGAGATATTGTTGTCCCTTTGTGGTGTTCTTGTTGTCCCTTCTTGTGGGGTACCTGCTATTGTTTTCTCAGCTATGGTCAATACCTTGTTGTCCCTTCTTGTGGGGTACTTGATGCAGTTTTCTTGTGATGGTCTATACCTTGGAAAAATTGTCCCTAAGTCCATATGACAGAGATCAAACCCTAGAGGTTTGATCCATGAACCTAAAACTATTTCTGAGCATATAAAGGTTTACATTCACACATGTGAAAGGTACATATTTCATAGATCAGGAGGTAAGATTGAGGTTTGTATTTTCACTCAAAAAATTTGTTTATACTCAGAATTTATTTTAGAACTATCTATTTATTTTCTCATATATGTTGATCTAGTGAACAAAAAATTAAAAGGGCATTATTGTTTCTATGTTTCCATAATTTTAACAATATTTGTTTGACCTTAAGTATACTTCTAATCCTATATTTTATCTCACACCATTCCCTTGAAAGGTAAAACCCCATTAATTAAATATGAGCCTAATCTTTCTTCTCCTCATAAGACCCCTACATATATGCTCATGGTTCTCTGTGATTTAATTCCATGATGAGCTCTCAAGAGAATGATCCCAAAGACAACACAGTAGTTGTGGCCAAAGGGAAAGGGTTAGTAAATTTTGTCCCCTTTGTTCCAGCACAAACCACTTGTACTAGAGGAATTGTGCATCTATAAGATAGATGCAAGCAGGTAGGACATAAATTTTGAATTTTTTGTTTAATCTGGGGAAGCTTAGGGTTGAAATGTAATTCGAGGCTTATTAGGCACCTGCATTCTCTTGGGAGGCCTACACCAATCCCTTACAGATTTTTCAGTTATCATGGTCTAGCCACTTATGATTTCACTCATAGCAATCTCGGTGCCACAAGGAACTCTCAGTTGAAATACACCTGAAAATATGCAACCAAGCAACTCTAAGGTTAAGGTAGCAATTAACTAATAATGGTAGATTGGAGGTAGGGTGAATTTGTTGTTGAAGGAACATTTAACTGGAAGTAACAACATAAACATTTTACTGAGCATATTTTATGTTACTGTAACAAAGGTCATACATGTTGTTGTTGATATTACCTCCGTAACATGGGGATGAGAGTTGGAGAGGATGCAACTTTGTGGCTCCCCCTGATAGCAACAAGGAGAGGCCATACTGGGGAAAAGAAGGATAAAGTATTGATCAGTTGGTTGTAATATGTAATCATTCATAGGTTGATTCCTTTTAGTAAAGGTCTATTTTTTTTCATTTCTAGATAGCCTCTAGTTTATATGAGCATATTCCTAGTAATAACGTTTTTGGCATTGGCAATGCATGAACCTTCTGTTATGCTATTTCCTATATTAAGAGTCAAAATCCTTCTGAAGTTGTCTTTGAGCACCTAATTCTCATCTATAAAGACTTTGTAAATATGTTTATCATAATTAGTAAAATTGTAACCAGAGAGCAAAATGGCATGTTAGCTAAGAGAATGGATATTGAGGATTGCAATAAATGTGTCATTCCTTGATAGTTGTTTAAAATGTTTTGAGCTTTTAGGATAGATTTATATGTGAGTATTGTACATGTCCTATTGTTCATATTTGTTCTTTTTATCTTACATTCAATTTTTTTTTAGAAGCATTGCATATTGTATTTTGGGGGTTGCTAAATACCCATGTAGATAAAAGGAGAACCCCCCTTTTGAAGAAACTCTATAATGGTTGTAACTTTTTGCAACTCTTTTGTATCCGTAATTCTATGGCTAGTGTAGCTAAATGGGAAAAGATCATGAAATTTAAATTGTCTAACTTCCAATAAAAGTCATCTGTGAATCAAAATTAATGGGACTATAACTGAATAACTATAGACACTAACATATGTGTTTGAACTCTTTTAACAATCCATACTTGGAACTTTTTATTACATCGTTTTGTTGGAACCAAAGCACATTGGATGTAAAAAAATTATTCCTACGGACACAAAAAGAAAAAAACATATTCTAATAGTGTTAGAGCATAAGTTTTGATTATGCTTTACTGAGATAAAATAACATAATTAAGAATTCATACCAAATTTTTTTATTTTCCTTCTTGTTGCTAGAATTGTAAGGTAGAGTTGTAAGGAAAAATAGACAAACTTAGACATCAATTTTAGAGGTTTTTTATCTATTCACTGATATGGACCAAATGTTGAAAAGAGCAATTTCAGGTCAGTTTAAGGTAGGTTTTAGGACAACTTAGATCCAACAAAACACATAAGCCAATTAAATGAGATAAAACAACCTTAATTAAAAAACTACAGCCAACCTTCAATGGAAGTCTATCATCTAGGAAATAAAAGAGAAATAAACCCTATGTTAATTTCAATATTACAATGCAATAAAATTAACGGGAAAGAAAGTTGAAACCTTATGTTAATTTCAATAGAAATTTCACAAACAAACTTGAAACCCCAATTGAAAACCTGGAGATACTGCAAATCGAACCTTGGCTTTCTGGTTTGGCAAAGTTATCCCCTCGTTCTAAATTCTAAAAGTCATTGTTACTAAAACTTCCAACTTCCAAGCAGTGGCGTCTTGGCCCGTGGGTATAGTGAATCTGGGAGAAATGGGGGAAAGTAGAAATCTGGAAAATGGACAAAAGGTTCCACAAAAAACCTAAAAAAACTTATAACTTCCAAGCAATGGCGTTTTGGCTAGTACGTATAGTGAATTCGAGGGAAATGGTGTCAATTGAAAATTTTGAAACAAGACAAGAGACTCCAGAGAAAACATAATGGACATTGGAGATTCAAGAACTTCGAAGAGGAAAAATGGTTTTGTATCGTGATTAGAGAGCACATTAATTATATCACCTAACTCAACAACTAAAATTAATTCCCCTCCCCGCTCCATTGCTCCAATTTCCAACAGGTCGACCAACCTCCAAGTTATGGTAAGGAGATTTGGATTTGGAAGAGAACTTTTTCAATGTTACCGCAATCTCGCACACATCAAACTTTTCTACCTGTACAATGTACTCCAGTCACCTAGTGGAGTGTTAACTGATAATAGTGCCAGAAAATTTTAATGACGGGGAATTTAAAATATTACCCTTCCTAGGAAATTTTAGGTTCTTTTTAACATTTTGGGAATAATTTTCAAAAATTAAAATTAAAATGTTGCTTCACGTGGAATTATTTAATAGTGCTTCTAGGACGTGCTAGACCCCCTTTGACAGGCTGTGATGTGTTGAATTTTGATCGCTGGTGGGAAGATCAGGTTCTTTGCTTCTTGTGGCTTATGTTGTTAATCGTGCTACTCAAAATCACATTAGAAAGTCACCTCACAAATATCAATATTTGGAAATTCATAAAATAATCGTTGGAGCAGAATTCATCACAATTTGAAGTGCTCTTAAATTTGTTTATTAATTGAATGTTGAACACACCATAAGAAACATAGAACACAAAATACTCCAAATCTATCCATACGTACCTCATATTCCACGCCACATTTCTCCTTTTACTATTCCACACATAGAGCACCACATGATGCAATTGTATTGGGTAGGTAATCGATGTGAAAGATAATGTCCCCTATAATATAATATTGTAAAAGCAATTTCAAGATGTGTAAAGTAATGTATGTGGAATTTTTTTGTTTTTGTTTTTGTAGCAGAAAGATTAAGTAACAATCACATTCACACCACAACCAATCAACTATTGTGTTAATATGAGGCATCACTTCTTTGTGGTTGTCCCCATTGACATAAGGATTATGTTATATTGAAACTTATATGTTGGTTTCGTCCACGTCTCTCAACCAATGTAGGATTATTTTTTTTTTTAAATGAGATTCTATGTCAAAGAAACAATTTCAAGATGCACAAATTTTTGGTGTACCCAACTTAGTAATGGGAATTTGTAGAAAGGCATGTGAAAAGGGTATTGTAAAGTATTACGTGTGAGAGAATTCTTTATTTTTATTTTTGTGCAGAGTGAGGGGGGAAGGCCAAGCAACTTGCATATTCACACCGCAGTCAATCCACCACTATGTTAGTCGGAAGAACCACTACCTTGTGGTTGCCTCCATTGGCATAAGGATCATGGTATATTGGATCTTATACATTATTGTAGGCCACATCTCTCAACCAATATTGGATTACTTTTTTGTATAGAGAGATATTCATATCATAGAAGCAATTCCAATATGCACAAGTTTTAGCATATCTAACTTAGTAATAGGCATTTTTTAAGAAGGCTTGTGAAATGGGTACTATAGAGTATTGCTAGTGATAAAGAAAAAAATCATACAGAGAGAGGGAGGTCGAGCAACAAGCATATTCACATCATAATCAATCAAAAATTATGTTATTAGGAGGCACCACTTCCTTGTGGATGTGCCCATTGACATAAGGAACATGGTATATTGGAGCTCATATGTTGTTGTGAGCCTCATCTCTCAACCAATTTGGGATTTTGTGTTGTATAGAGAAGGATTTATGCCATAGAAACAATTCTAATATGCACAGATTTAGGCATATTTAGTTTAGTAATGGGCATTTTTTATAAATGCATTTTTCAAAAAACACATTTTTCTCATGTATTTCCAGTTTATCTCACTATGGGTCTATCAAAATATGTATATTGGGTACTCATTTGGATGCATAATTTAATTCCACATCCAACGACTGCCTACACTTGAAATTTGAGTAAAACTACGAGGCAAGTAAAAATATATGATTAAAAAAGTAGTTTTCTTCCTTTCCCTCCAAAATTAATTACCCTTATGGTTGACATCATCATCTTGAATTATATTGATTCTTTTAAAGTTGATGTTGATAGAACATTTGTTGTTTTGAGGTCCATTTTTTACCTCGAAATTTCTATAATGACCATGTTGTTGTCTCTATGATAGACTAAGAGTCCACAAAAAGAGTTCAACATAGGCCCAATGTAGTATATTGCACCGACATGTTCAACCTTCTAAAGGAAGGAGATATCATATAAGGATCTTATAATAGTTGTCTTGTGATTAAACATTACAAAGCAAGTCATATACAAATCTCAAATTAAAGCATAACTCTTCATAACTCCCAACCTAACAACTAACTTTGAACTCCCTTAGATTCATTAGAATCATCGTGTGTGTGTATATATATATATATATTGGTTAGTAACATAAGATTTTTGAATATACCAAAGAATTTTCTATCCATAACCCACTTATACAAAAGGACTTGCAAATTTACAACACATGCATCGAGGGTCAGAAAAATTAGGAGTAGAGGTTGTATCAAACGACTCGTTGGACTTTTCATACTCAAGCTTAATCAGGGTTCCATGACTTCTAGTAATCTATGATTCATGTTCTATTGAACCTATCTCTATACTATTACCTAGACAAAACTTGGCCACAACATAGCTCAACTTAATACACTTAGATTCCACCTAATATTGAGCATTGGATCTATATAGGGCCTCCATATGCAAAGGATTGTCTAGATAAACAATTAAACTAGATTTAGAGAGAAGGGGGGGCTATTATGGAGGAAATGGATCAATCACATAGAATCCTTGCAATAATGATTAATTGTGAGGTTAAGCACATATTTTCAAAAATTGAGACCTTACTTTGTGGGAAAGGATGATTTTAGAGTTGAACAAGTGGAAACAAAAAAATGTGAGCATGTCTACTTAGACATTGATTATTAGAGTGAGTGAAAGTAAAATGGGACCATTACAATCCCATATCTACGACATGGGAATATTCCTAGGTGATGTGTTGAGAGTTCCCATTTTAGTTTAGTTGGCTATAACTTTAGGATAAAGTTTCTTGAAGGGTGAGTGTAAATAATGACCCACCTTTTTGCATATTTTGTTATCCATCCTTATCTTATTTTTTAATTACGATTTGCATATGAAAGGTCAACCAAATCAAGTGTGTGTGTGTATGCATATGGGTGTGTCAATTGGTTCTAGCTTGGGTGGTTAAGTGCAAATGTTGTTATCCTCCCCACCCAAGTTCAAATATCACTTGTGACATGTTTTCCTCTTAGGGGCCAATTAAGGTTGGTAGGGTACCAACAATCTCACTCTTGCTTAAGTGCTTGAGCATAGGACAAGATGTTCCAAACATATTTTACAATTTAGTGGGCTAGTTTGAGTGGTTCAATGGTTTGAGCTTCATGTATGTGGTCTTAGGGTCGATCCTCTAGGTTAGCTACCTCTATTGCATGCCTCACTCAATGCCTTGTGGGTGAAGTGTCATAATCAATGTCGACAAGTTTGCACTAGGTACCATCAATGAAATGTGGGGAAGTGCTTATGATTTTCCCTATGAGGTTTTCCTTGGAACACACATGCATACATACATACACATTAAAAACTAGATATTTTTCTAGCATTGATAATTAGACATTCTAGACTTTACTGTGACATGCAATCACAACCTTATATATGAACATATATTGTTATAAAATGCCATGTTGTATTTATGGTGTTATTCATACATTGTGATTTATGTCGTATTGAGTGATCCTATGGAAGGACGTTGTTTCATTATGATTATTTCTTATGAGTAGTCCATTTATTTCACTTTATTTATTTATGTTGATATACATATACTCTACTGGAGGTTGCAATGATATATTAATACTTGGTGCCTGGTGGTGACTAGCTTCACATTATGTGTCTCACAGAGGTTTAACCATGTTATTGATCGTGAGGATTCTATCACACCCATAATGTTCTTACATGGCATTCTTATATGTTTATATTTATTGTGATACTCTAATATGTTTTCTTTTCAAGTCATGTCATGTAGGAAATAGGGGCTTTCCCATGCAACATTAATATTGGACACAACTAAACATAAGTGATAGATTATAAAGGATGAGATATCTATCTATCTATCTATCTATATCTTGGTATAATGGTAAATAATTGGGGCCCAAAAGGGTTGGTTCCATTGGTGAGGAGTGATGAGTTTTTCACAAGTGGGAAAGGTTCAATTCCTATGAGGATTGTTCTTAGAGCCATGAGGTCACCTTGAAGTAGTGGTTGAACGTGTGGTTATACCTAGAGAGATTATGTTAAAAGATCTCATGACATGGGCACACATAAGTGGATCAAATATCACCCCTAAAGCCTTCACATTTTAAATAAGGAGTGGTAAATATGGAAAGATATTCATAAATCTCACATAAAAAGAAGAAAATAACTCTACCAAAGGATTAAGAACCACAAACAATAAAATTGAAATGCAAGCCGCACTACCTTTTTCTTTATTACGTCGAAGGCATTCTTTAGGGGGATGTTTCCCTTGCCTCCTTCGTCGTCTGTCCACATCCTATTAAATCCTTCCACGTATTATTGCCAATGTTACTCGTTCTTCCACACATCAACTTACTGAGATGATAAGAAAGTGGGAAGCTTCCTCCACCGACGTGCTCTACTTGACCTTCCACCTTTTCAGAACATTTGACAAGGAAAAGTCAGATGAGGGTTTTGTGAATACGTATCTAATACCCATTCAATAGGTTCAATTCCTGCTAAGAATCACGGAGAGATATTGAGATAGAAGATTGGTTTTGATAGCCCATTAGAGATTGAGTTTACCCGGATCCAGAGTCCCAACTACCTTATGGTTCCCATCCGCAAAGACGTCTGATGGTCGGGCATATCTTTATTTTCCACTCTATGGGATGAGCGGATTTTGGTGCTTGGGTTGAACTTGAAAATAAAACAAGCATGCCTCATATATTTATTGGATACCACTTTTTTCGTGGTTGTGAGACTTATATCTTAACTTCGATACTTTTACTCATATTACAATAATTAGTCAAATATTATTTTAACTAGTTACTCATTTTTCATTTCAGAGCTAAAGCTTGAGAGCTATCGCAATGGTTCTGACTTATTTTGATATTCCAAAGCGAGGAAGTAAGCATGGGAGTTTGATATAGTTCTTATGGTTGGGTTGTTGCATGTGTTTTAGGTTTTTCTGAGGTTATGTGTAGATTTGAAGACCCAAAACATGTGTATTGTGACGAAATCATGAGAAAATCAAAGTTCCATATTTAACCATACTCTACAGTCAGGGTTGAGGTCCAATTCTCATCCCATGCATGTATAGGCCAGAGCCTTACAAGTACCTAAATTATTTTAAATTATCATGTATTTCAGAGCAGGAGCTAGAGATCCTTAATGATGTTAAGTTATTTTTCATTTCAAAGCCGAGCATGGGTGCCGATATGCCTCAGCGCATGCTGTAAAATGAATTTTTCCCAAGGGGTTTTAGGTTTTCCCTGAAGTTGTTGATCAGTTGGAGACCCCAAAACACTTAGAAGTTTTATGTTTTCCACAAATCATGGGTTAATTTGAAGACCCCAATCATGAGTAAATCATAGTTTTGTGTGAAACCATGATAGGCATCTAGATTTCAATAAGAGTTCATATTAAAGGAGTGTGTAACGAAGATGATTATAGCTACCATCAAGATTATTAGAGGGAGCGGGATGACAAGAGCTACCTACAACCAAGGCAAACATTATCCACTTTTAAAAAAAAAATGTTTTCATTGTGATTATGTATAGCCCTGTCTAAAAGTTCTATGTTTTGGTATTTTTGGATAAATTTGAGCAAAATTGAATTTTTTGTTGTTTAAATTGCATTTTTGAATGTATAAATGGATTCAACATGCTAAAAAACTTAGAGACACTTGGATTATATAGACTTGATGACTCTAATATGCAGATCCAACAATTTATAGTTGGGTTCTAGACAAAATTAAACGGAAAATATCCCCTAAAAAACTAACAACTATTATCAAATTATCATTTGTTTCATTGGGCTAAGAAAGATGTCAACTAGCCATTCATAATTATTTGTCAGTCCCAACAAAAAATGATTAAAAGTTTTCTTTGTCCATATGTATTTCCATAAGGAGGCTGAAAAAGATGACAATGGTTATCATTTGTTTCATTGGGTAAGAATGTCGACAATAGTGATTATTGAGGGCTGAGAAAGTTGATAATAACTACCATTAGTAATAGTAGCGTGGTCTAATGTTTTACCTTTAGTCTTTTTTTTCGATCAATTTTATTTACTTTTTAGTCTTTGAGTCGTTAAGTCTGTATAATTTGAGTGCTCAGGGGTTTTTCAAGGGGATGAATTCACTTATGCATTCAAAAATGCAATTTAAACAACTGAAAACTATGATTTCACCAAAAATTGTATGACTAGATTTGAGTGATGGTTACCGAAAAAAAAACAAAAAGGTAAAACTTTTGGACTCATCCATTATTAATTTTTATGAGAGTGAGTTTTATGAGTGGTGGGAGTAATAGGGCCAAGTAGGAGCAGAAAGTTAACATTCTTGAGGGTGGCGAGCAGGATTTACAAGTGGGGAGACTATCCTTCAAGGGTTGGTTAATGGGTGGGTGTTTGAAGGAAGGGTTTGTGGGAGTAAAGGTGGCTTGGGAGGGGGATGATTGTCCTGTAGCCTAGTTTGTGAGGGGGACCAATCCTTAGGGAGAGCCCAGATAGAGAATATCRTAGTCTAGTACATGAGGGTCAAAGGCGGCCCGACARCCAGCCAAACTGTAAGGAGAAAGAAGCAGTGAAACCAAGCAGTGMAACCATTGGCTCGTTTCATTTGAAAGTAAGAACTAATCAATAACTGATTGTCCCTTTTCCCTGTTTATTCATACTTCTCTTAAGTTTTTTTCATGAAATGATAAAGTTGTTATTTGTGATGGCAGTGAAATTTGGATTATCGTTAGATCGCAAGCCTTCAAAGACAAAAAAGCAGATGTGGACACTCAGTTGATGAAAAAATATAGAGCAGTCCTGCAATGGTGGATCATCATCGTTCTCATTTTGAGATTCATGGCCAGTCATGGTTACATTTGATGTTCACAAAGGATACAAAGAGAAGGTTCAGTTACATTGGTGGGGAGTCCTCCTTTCATGTTCTCTTGCCTTTTACCGGGTATACCAATGGCCAACATATGCATCAAGCTTTATAGTTGTGTTATAATGAGCCACGCTCTTATTTTTCTTCAAGATTTCAAACCTGGCCATTACATGAAGATTCATCCACAAATCATGTTTATGACTCTTTTATGTTCTTGAATCCACTACTGATACTTAGAAGTGATGCAAGTTTCTGTGAAAATATATCAATTTTAACATATTGAAACGTTGTACAAATGATAGGGACAATCATGGTTGCAGTGGTATACACATTAACTGCATAACTCTACACAAATCTAGAGCCACATGGTGGCTTCTCTTTGATATGAAGAACCCGTCTTGACCCAAGGGAAGGGTAGAAAATGGATAATCCATCCCACAAAAGGGTGGAGCTCATTAACACATCCCCTGGGACAACCATACGAATTACAAATAACCAATGTATTTGCAGTGACTGCCACAATGCCACCCTATTCATTTAACAAATTGTTGGTAGAGATTTTTTTTTGAGAGATATGAATTGTTTTCGTGATCATCATCTTAAGCATGGGGCATGTTCTTGTGGGGATTATTGGTGATTCCAATGAGAGAAAACAACTTATAAGCTTAGCTTATATAACAACAAGTCCTTTGAGGACTAGGCATTTCTATTTACCCTAAGAGAATATATGGTTTTAAGGATCAATAAAGATCTGTTGTATATTGGCCCAGATCATATGAATCATTGTCTAAAATTCAGTGAGACAAGATAGCAAGCTTTTGGCTACATCATATGCTTAGGTCATAACATCCCCATGACCTTTACTGTGGATTGAAGTATTTGTATATTACATATTCTTCCCAACGAATAAGGATGTTTGCATGTAAAGATGTCACACAAAAGTTGCCTCAAGCAAGACACATGCCAATGTTATCTTGGGTATAACATACTTCTACAAATCGAAAATGGAAGCTTTTGGTATGCTTCAACTTAAGAAGGCCTTTCTATAGCAGGGACATGAACAAAAATGAAGAGTTTTGAGAACCAAATAATGATTAGTGGTGCTTCCACTAAGTTATTATTCCATGCCTCATAGTAGGAATATGGTAATCAGTTTGATAAAAATTTATTGACTTGTAATTTGTATTGACCTCAAAAAAATAAATTCTAATGTTAAACTTTAATGTTTTGAAAAATATTATTTATCAAATTATAAAAAATATTCTTTATGTTAAATGTTATTGGTTCATGTGCCCGATGCGACTAATCTACATGATCTCTATCACGACGGAAGCAAGGGATAATAAGAAATTTGTAATAATAAAAGCATGTACCTCCTGCATAAATGGAACGCCTTGAATTTGTAATTATAGGTGCATGCATAATGATTATTGAAAATTGATAGTTTTGTGGATATTGTCATCAAAACGAATTTCTTTTTTCTCTCCAAGTTGTGGAGGCCTTAAAATCAAGTTGTATTTTTATCTTTTTAATAATATTTTTAGGTGGTAGGTTGCTCGATACATACATAAATTACTTCAAGTGGCTTCCCATTATCTTCTTTTCATTCCTACCTGCTTATTGATTGAAAGTTATTCAACTCAACTGAGTAGGAATCTCTTAGTTGTTGTTTTATATCTTGAAAATGCAACATACATCGGGAGAAAGGGACGGGGAGGATGGATACTTTCCTAGAACATGGCATGTCTCTCTGGTGTCTTCTTCCTTCTTTCATCATCCCTACATGGTAAGTCTAAGTCTAGGCCTTCAACAATGCTTTCCATTATTCTCTTCTTTTTTGTCCTCATTTATTGAAAATTTTCTAAAATTCTAAGTTGTTTGAAATCCCTACAGAATGAAAATAAATCATTTAACTGACTATCTAAGAAAATATCTGCAAAGGCACCTTACTTTGTTCTGAAGTAGCTTGTGACATCTATCAGATAACAAGATCACTTAAAGTGTCAATTTTTTTTACAAAGAATAGAAATAAATGCACCCAAAAAAATTATTTGGAAAACAAAAACCATGTTTCAAAGCTTTTGACACTATTTAAGGAAAGACACTTGACTACAAAACCCGATATCTACTTCCAAACTTCAAGCTATCTTATGTGACTTGCTACATGTAGTCAAATTGATGGAGTGTAATACCTAGATGATTAACTAACAAACAAGTAGTTCAAGTCTTAGGAAGGGGTATTTTTTTGTTCCTCTTGTGTGCCGAGGAAAGGAGCAACTAAGACTTTATGTTGTTTGGTTGACTCATATGCTTACCACTCGGCATGTGCATGCTTTGGATGTCATTTAGGTTATATGCATTTTTATTTTTTGTTGCATGGTGTGGGAGATTTAGAGGTCAAACCTCATAACGCACACCTGTTTGGTGGTGACCTTTTCTGTGTATAGGCTTTCTAGGTGATTGTAATGTTGTTGCACCATTATTGTTTACGTTTGATATCAGGGTTTATAATTTTGTATTTAAGTAATACATGTGCGGGTATATGTTTTCTATATTTAAACAAATCGATTTCTACTGTGATTTGTGATCACCCCGAGGCTTCTTAAGATGACCGTTTTGAATTCAGAGTTGAACTTATTCGCTTATAGCATTATTTGCTTGGTCTGATGCCTACAATCTCTCGGTCATAGTCTGAAATATAAACAATTTAAATTCACACAATTAACATTCAAAACTGTTAGTCACTGGCATACTTCCTTAGTCCTCATACCTGCTTCGATGCTGGATGAAATTAACAATTTTGTTGTTCTCAAACTTGTATATGGTATACATTTCATGGGTCCAATAGACCAGACTTTGATGTATTTCAAGTGGAATTTACATTTTCTTTTGGGTGCACAACTTTTATATGTAGCATTGCATGATCCTAACATTTCGTGTGAGATTTGTTTTTTAATAATTACTATTACTAGGTACTCATGTTGAAACACGGTTTCAATTATATGAAGTTCTTTTTATATAATCACATGCCAACATTATGAGATGAGCAGAGTTTGCACTAGACTCAAATTTTATTAATTTCATTTTTTTAAGTTAATTCTATATTTTTGGCAAAAAACGTTTTCCACCAACCTATGGTTGGTTTTCATAAACTTTAATTTTGCTACCTTTTTGTGCAAATGAATGTAATATTCTTCATCTTTGATATGTTTTCATACCTAATATTTAATTAGCCAAATAGATGGATCTTCGTTTTTCACATTGTGCAAGCATGTTGAAGGAGGGCTTCCTTAGATGTTTAATTACAAGAGTGCAAAATTTCATCATTGAACCATGTCAACCAAGATTGTTTTTTGGGGGAGAAACCCCTTTACCTTGTTTCATCATCAAAATGATTATTTTTCTTTTTCTATCTTAAGAGGAGTTAGGTAACTAGAATTGGATGACGACATCCATGGAACATATAGACTTTAAAAAGAACACTGAAAGAATATGAGTAATAATAATACAACTAATTGCAATTTAAACAGAAAACTTTCTTTTCCAACATATATAATCTTCATTTTGCTCGACATTCCCTTCCCATTTCGGAGGGGAGATATGCTAGTAAATAGGTCTATGATATAGATGACTAGTATGCATTATGCCTTTTCCCTTTGTGCAATGTATCTTGATATGGTTTGAAAAGCACAAAGGGAACATAAATAGGCTTGCATTGTTATGGGGTGGAAGATAAGATTTTTTGCTTCACTCAAAGCACAAAGGCACATTAGAAAGTCACATGGTCGAAGAAAGTAGAAAGTACAAGATAACAAACACCTCACAACATAGAATAGTCCATTCCGTACATCGAAAACTATGCATAGGTACCTAAAATTCCACGCCATGTATCTCCTTCTCTCATTGTATCCAAGAGCGGAGGGCACCACATGGTGCAAGCCCACGTGGCAATCAATTTGAAAGATCATGTCCACCCAATCAAAGACTACACCCACCCACGGTTTATCTTCACACACATTTTTAAACTTATTTATAGTAACAGTTATTATATGTATAAAAAAATATGGGGTTGTGGT
>SNQJ01S0034213.1:50407-61387 GCA_010110895.2 Picea sitchensis | reverse complement strand
AACAATAATAATAAAAATACTCTTCACAGTTACATTATTTCAACAGAAGGAAGGCCAGTAGAGATCCACGATGTACGGAGGAAGGTGTCTCTATGCTTTATCTCAACCATGAAGGTTAAACGTTGCATGAGGCAAGGGTGTCGACTATATGTAGTGGAAGCAGTGAATGAAAGGAAAGGACCCTCCTTGGATTAGTACCCAAAATTGTCGGAGTTTAAGGATGTTTTTCCGAAGGAGTTTCCAGGGTTACCTCCTGAGAGGGAGCTTGATTTTACTATTGAGCTAAAACTGGGTGCAGAGCCAATTTCCAAGACTCCGTACGCCAAAACTTTGTAAGTTGCAGATGCAGTTGAAAGAACTACTCGACTTAGGGATAATAAGGCCTAGTGTCTCACCTTGGGGTGCACCAGTAATTTTTGTGAAGAAGAAGGATGGTTCCTTATGACCGTGTATAGATTACAGGGACTTGAACCATGCTACAGTGAAAAATAGGTACCCAATGCCATGGATAGATGATATCTTTGATCAAATGAAAGGAGAAGCGGTGTTCTCAAAAATTGATTTGCGATCAAGGTATCACCAGTTAAGGATTAAGGAAGGCGACATTCCTAAAACTGCATTTTGAACTCGGTTTGGGAATTACGAGTTCGTTGTGGTACCTTTCAGTTTGACCAATGCGCTAGCAGTATTCATGAGCCTCATGAATGGTGTATTCCAGAAGTATTTATACCACTTTGTACAGGTCTTTCTAGATGATATCCTTATATATTCCAAGAACGAAAGAGAACATGAGGAACACTTGTGAGTGGCGTTATCCTGCCTTAGAGAGAACCAATTGTATGGAAAGTTGTCGAAGTGTTCTTTCTTCCAAAAAGAAATTCACTATTTAGGTCATATCATTTTCGGTGAAGGAATCTTTGTGGACCCAGAAAAGGTAAAGGCCATTATGGAATGACCAGTGTCAAAAAATGCTCATGAGGTAAGAAGCTTCATGGGGATAGCAGGTTATTACTAGAGATTTGTGGAAGGGTTTTCTAAAATAGTGAAACCCATCACCACTCTGCAGCACAAGGGGGTCAAGTATGAATGGACAGAAGAATGTGATAGTGCATTCATCGAGCTTAAGAGGTTACTAACTAGTGCACCAATTCTACGAGTGTCGGATATGAAAAAATACTTCACAGTCTGCACGGATGCCTCAAAGAAAGGGTTGGGGGCCTTGCTAATGCAATATGGAGGAGTGATAGCGTACGAGTCAAGGAAGTTGAAGCAACACGAGGATATTTACGCTACTCATGATTTAGAGTTGGCAATTGTAATGCTAGCTCTAAAACTTTGGAGGCACTATCTAGTGGGGTGAAATTTTGAGCTCAAAACGGACCATGAAAGTTTAAAACATCTCTTCACTCAAAGGGATCTCAATGCCAGGCAGAGGCGATGGAGTGAGTTTATGAGTGAGTACGATTTTGGAGTTTCGTACATCAAGGGAAAGGAGAATGTGGTCGCAGATGCCTTGAGTAGGAGACCACATGTCTTCTCTTTGGTACCCTTAAAAGTTAATCTAAGGGAGCGTGTGTTGACGCAAAACTTTGGAGATAGTTGGTATTTAAAGGTTACTTCAACCCTCAAGAGTGGGAGGCAATTAGATCCAAAGTATGAAGGATATAGCATGGAAGCAAATTGACTATTAAGATATCAAGGAATGATGTACATCCCCGAAGGTGGGGATATTCGAAGCATCATACTGAAGGAAGCCCATAGAGCACTTTATTGTGCGCATCCGGGTGTGAAGAAAATGTACGCAGACATGAAGAAGATTCTATTTTGGGTAGGCATGAAGCACAATGTAGTCCATTTTGTTGCCAAGTGCCTAGAGTGTTAACAAGTGAAATCCGACCACCACCACCCAGCAGGTCTCCTACAACCACATGATGTCCCTATGTACAAATGGAAAGTCATTTCTATGGATTTTGTTGTGGGGTTGCCGCTCACATCGCATAGACACAATGCCATTCTTGTGATAGTTGATAAGCTGACCAAGAGTGCTCATTTTATTCCGGTTAGAGACATTGATGTGGCACGCGTGTTTGTAAGTGAGGTCATCCGTTTGCACGGGATACCCAAGAAGATCATTTCAGATAGGAACTCTAGATTCACTTCTAAGTTTTGGACAAGTTTGTAGTCAGCGTTGGGGACTCAGTTGAATGTAAGCACAGCTTATCATCCTGAAACAGATGGGAAAACTGAGAGATTAAATCAGGTCATGGAAGACATGCTTAGGATGTATGTTATGGATAATCAAACCCATTGGGAGAAGTACCTACCTTTGGTAGAGTTCACCTACAATAACATTTTTCATAGCTCCATCGGAATGCCACCCTACAAAGATCTGTATGGTGTTAGAGTTTAAGCTATTATTAGATTTCTTTTCAATTCACTAGATAACCATAGCATAGATAGGATCACTGAGAAATACATAATCACAAGAGGCACATCATTTATCCTGGGAAACCCTCATGGGGGAGAAAACCCAGCAAAAACTTCTTTAATATAGATAGCCAATACAATGCCAAGAGAATGAACCAAACAATACAGAAAGTCCTCTCCCAAGTATGCACATTTCTCTCTCTTCCTTCTTCTCCAACTGCAACTCCAAACTTGCGCTTTGATGAACAAGTGAGTGAGTGAACAAATCAGCCACTGGCCTCCTTTATTTATACAATCCGACAGGTGTGAACGGAAGTGTCTTTTCACTAGCAGGGTCGAATTCTCATTATGGGTTGTTAGAACCACCTTAAATTAATTTGGGGGGTGACTTCTCATTCTGGGTGGTTAGAACCACCTTAATTTAATCTGGGGGCTGACTTCTCATTCTGCCTATTATAATTAGGGTTTGACCAATCCGCAAAAGGGGATTTAGTCATTTACAATGCCCGACATGATCAATCCACAAAAGGGGATTGATCTAATGAATAATACATCAATAATAAATAGAATACTCTTTTCAGTTACAATATTTCAACACTCCCCCTTAACAAGAAGGGTATTCTACAACATCATCAGGTGAGAGAGAGGGCAACATCATCAACAACATCTTGGAACACTGACTGGCATATCTATAAATCATCGGAATTTTTTCTCATCATCATCGTTCACAGCATGGAGCTAGAGTAGCATCATCATCTTCTTTAGCATGAGGCTAAAGTAATATCATCAATATATTTAGCATGAGGCTAAAGTAACAACATCATATTCTTTAGAATGAGGCTAAAGTAATATCATCAATATCTTTAGCATGAGGCTAAAGTAACATCATCATATTCAACATTAAAGCTGAAATAACATCATCATCATCATCTTCAGCAAGAAGCTGAAGTGGCATCATCATCTTCAGTAAGAAGTTGAAGTGTCATTATCAACATTATCTTCAGCAAGAAGCTGAAGTGGCATCATCAATATCTACATCAACATGGATTAGTATAACACTAATACATCATCATCATCAATAACAACAATAACACGGCACAAAGGCTGGAGCATCATCAACATCGGCACTAGGTTGAGAGTCTTCATCATGAGGCTGGGATCATAGCACGAAGTTGGCAACATGTCATCACATTATGAGGCTGGCACATCATCACAGCACCAAGGCTGTCATGTCATCAGCACGAGGTTGGCATCACAACACTTAAGCTAGCACATCATCACAGCACGAGGTTGGCACATCATCACAGCACAAGGCTGGCATGTCATTAGCACGAGGCTGGTATCACAATAATTAAGTTGGCATATCATCACAACACGAGGTTGGCACATCATCACAACATGAGGCCGGCATGTCATCAACACGAGGCTGGTATGTCATCAGCACGAGGCTGGCATCACAACAATTAAGTTGTCACATCATCACAACAACATTTTGTGGTACTCTGATAGATCCAAAGGACCTGCCCAGGAATCAAAAAGATTCCCTAGGATATAAAATCCTAACGGAGCTACCACGTGGTACTCTGACAAACCCAAAGGATCTGCCTAGAAATCATAAGATTCCCTAGGATATAAAATCCTAACAGAGCTACCACTACTAATCAGGATACCATAGTATCATCAGCACTACTCCCCCTTTCGAGGGATGTCCTTTCAGACTATACCAAGCTTGTCTCAAAAGTGCTCAAACTTTACATGAGACAGAGGATTGGTTAACACATCTGCAACCTATTCATCGGTTTCAACATATTGGAGTTTTATAGCTCCTCTCTGCATCATATCATGGGTGAAGTGATACCAGATCTCTATGTGCTTCGACTCGTCATGGAACACATGGTTCTCCATCATTTTTATACAACTTGGTTATCACATAGAATCACGGTGGCTTCCATCTCCAGATCGAATAGATCGGTCAACAACATCTGAAGTCATATGGCTTCACAACTAGCAGAACATGCAACAATGTATTATGCTTCTGTCGTGCTCAGTGCAAGAATTGCTTTCTACTCTGCCATGAGATCATGGCTGACCTCAGACTGAAACAACATCCTGAAGTGCTCTTTCTATCAGAAACACTTCCAACTCAATCTGAATCTGTGTAACCACTCAGTCTAAAGTCATGATCTCTAGTATAATAGAGACCAAAATTCAACGTACCCTTAAGGTATCTCATCATATGTTTTGCAGCAACAATGTGAACACGTCTGGGTTCTACCGAATACTGACTCAAGGCAAAACATATATCTAGTCTGGTATTCGTCAAATACATCACTAAACCAATAATATGTATGTACAGAGTAGCATCAACCAATTCTAACAAGGTATCTACCAAGAGCTTCAACTTCGTTTCCATGGGTGTGTACATGGATTTGCATTTCAACATGTCAACCCTTTTCAATTTTAACTGCATACTTCCCTTGGTTAAGGAAGATCTTCTATGTGCTCTGCCAAACTTCAATACCTAAGAGATAATGCATTTTAGGTCTTCCATCAAACTCTGTAGAAAGCTTCTTCTGTAATCTGTGATGAGCTTTTCTTCATCTTGTCAAGAATACATAATCTACATATAGTAGTAACATCACTAGCTCATCATTCATAACCTTGAGATAAAGGTTAGAATCAACTTTACTCTTGGTAAATCCCAAGCTCGTCAGGAAACTGTCAATTCTTCCATATCAAGCTTTAGGAGCTTGCTTCAACACGTACAGAGCTTCCTTCAACCAGAAGACATGAGTCTTTCTATCTTCAATCTTCAAGTCAAAATTTTCTCATTACATTGTACCAATCTTGTACACTTGCTTAGTTGCAACTCAATCTACACAATCATGTGCTATCTCTATGTGCTCTCTGCAAAGCACTATCTATCTCACTGCTTGAGAGTATGTCCTCTCCTCTTTCTACACTTGTTCCTTATGGAACTAGGACTCTACACCTGCAGTTGCTCTGAGGCTGAGAATGATTGCTTCATCCTCATTGTGGTTGTTAATATCTGAGTAAATCCTATTATTTTATTGTGGAGATAGCTTCATCTGAAACTGAGAGTGGTTCAATAACTGATATTAAAGGTAGCTCTTCTTCTTTCATGGAGGTAACTATATATTTTATTGTATTCATGTCTCCATGACCCAACTAATGTAATGCACCAATTGCCACTCAATTTTAAATATGGGGATTTCTCCCCCTGCATCTCATACTATATATGAATCATGGTTGTTCTGGTTGTCTTCATAAATATTGGAACTATTTCTTCAATTACTGGAATAAGTGTCTCATCATAGTCTTCTCCCTCTTGCTGGGAGAATCCTCTAGACACACATCAGGCTTTGTACATCTGCAACATGCTTGATCTATATAGATCAATCTTGGAAGTCAATACTGACTTCTCTTCTAGTCTCACAAAAGAATCTATATCCTAGTCTTTCCCACTGGCTTCCTTATCTGTTACTGAAACAAGGGAATCTTCCCAGGAGATTTCATATCTCCTAGAAGTTTTTGAAGCTACGATCTAATCTTCTCACAACATCTATCTCCCAGTCTTGGAAGTTGTCTCTTCATCTAATCCTTTCTTAGATCAGGCTTACTCTCGATTTCTTCTGAGTCTACAAGGACTTCATCATCTCTTACGGGGTATACTTGGTGTTGAATACCAAGTCTAAATATGAAAGACTGAGTCGGGCTTCAAACAAGTTATGCTTCCCGTCAAGGTGGCTTCATTAACCTTTGAACAATTCTGCTGTGAGATATTGTTATAATGTTCGGTCATCTTTGGAGCCTTCTGCTCCTTACAATCAATCTTCATATGAGATACTCTGAATCTCAAAAGATAGCTTCTTCTTCATCTTCTTTGGTACATGAGTGTATATGGTCATGTACATAGTCTGCTTCATGTCTCATATAATATGTTGTCTTCATCAACCTTCACTATAGCTTCCTCGGGGTTATCACATGTTACCTTAAACAAGGTCAACAAAACAACAAGCAAGAACAATACTCTTTTGATAATAGTAGATAAAACAATAGCACGAATAATCATCATAGTTGCTCCTTTAGAGCTATCACTTGTGACATGTCTGAAGCAAAGATCAAAAGTAAGAAATACAATATGAAGTGAGGTCAACACTCTTCTAGTGTTGTGATCAAACATTCTACCATGGTAACCTGGGATCAACACAAGAAGTTTCTCCTAGAGGAGATGTTAGTTGTATCTGTTACATTAAGAATTTATCTCAATATGCTCACATGCTACCAAGCATAATACTTTTCAAAGACTGCTACCTCAACTATAGTGTTTACTTGTAAAGGGGTAGTCATCAACTTTATCATGTGCAACTTTGAATCTTATCAACTTAATTAATCAAACCTAGAACCTGGAGTCTTGTCATCAAGAATGAGTGTGTGTTTCTTTTCTTCCAAGTCCCCTTCACTCAAGATGACAAGTGCTTTCTTCAACCTGTCTTTTGTACTAGGACAATATGTTATCTTGACATAAGGTTGGGTTAGAGAATAAACTCTATGATCTCAACTTTAATCCATATAATACCTTGACTTTAATTTTGACCAAAGGTTAGTATGATGGTCATAGTTATAACATGCAACACTAATCAAAATAATGTCATAACAAATAGATGCATATCAGAATAATCACACATGGGTTGCATTATTCCTCTTAATTTGTTGGATCTTGAAATCCTTCTGGGTCTATGGAAAGAGATCCCTTCTCCTGCAAATACCCTTTAAAGATTTAACCATTTAAACATATGTGTGTACATACCTCTGATAGTGTTTGTAGGTAGTGGCACATTCTAGCAGCAATGGTAATAATTACCAACTCTTAAAAACTTCAAGGTTGACTACAACCGGTACTACAACTGATACTTCAACTAATACTGCAACTGCAATTGATACTGCAATTGATTCTGTATCTGCAACTGCAACTTAAGGTTTTATGAGGAAACCCTAATTTTTTTAACTTCAAATTTTGAAATTTTGATCGAGGGGATAGATGCATTGAGCTGAGGCAAGCTGGTGCATTCAGATTTCTGAAAATACAAATTTTACCCCCTCAAACTTGACCAGCGGATTTCTGGACTGGTGCTTCTGGTTTTCTGGTACTTATGGTTTTCTGGTACTTCTGGTTTCCTGGTACTTCTGGTTTTCTGGTACTTCTGGTATTGGTGAAACTAGGGTTTCACTTTTTGGGAGATTTGTACATTGAAAAGGTGTGTTGGAAGATTCCAAAGTGTTCCTTGAGATAGGGTGCACTTTTCTAGATGGTTTTGGGGCTGAAATTCTTCTTCAATGAAAAGCCCTAATTTTCATGTACGACAATAATGATGTTTTTCTTCTTCTTGTGAAATATGCTCTCTTCAGCTTAGCGCTTATACCATGTTAGAGTTTAAGATATTATTAGGTTTATTTTCAATTCACTAGATAACCATAGCATAGATAGGATCACTGAGAAATACACAATCACAAGAGACACATCATTTATCCTGGGAAACCCTCATGGGGGAGAAAACCCAGCAAAAACTTTCTTAATATAAATAGCCAATACAATGCCAAGAGAATGAACCAAACAATACATAAAATTTTCTCCCAAGTATGCGCCTCTCTCTCTCTTCCTTCTTCTCCAACTGCAGCTCCAAACTTGCACTCTAATGAAGAAGTGAGTGAGTGAAAAAATGAGGCACTAGCCTCCTTTATTTATACAATCTGGTAGGTGTGAATGGAAATGTCTTTTCACTGGTAAGGCCGACTTCTCATTCTGGGTGGTTAGAACCACCGTAATTTAATCTGGGGGGCAACTTCTCATTTTGGATGGTTAGAACCACATTAATTTAATCTCTCATTCTGCCTATTACAATTAGGGTTAATTTAATCTGGGGGGTGACTTCTCATTCTGCCTATTACAATTAGGGTTTGACCAATCCGCAAAAAGGGATTTGGTCATTTACAATTCCCGACATGATCAATCCACAAAAGGGGATTGATCTAATGAATAATACATCAATAATAAATAGAATACGCTTTGCAGTTACAATATTTCAACATATGGAAGGCCATGCAGAACACCGTTGAGTTGGGAAAGGTTAGAAGATCGAGTGACAGTTGGACCAGGATTGATTCAAGAGATGGAGGAACAGGTGATTCAGATTAGGCAGAGACTAAAGGAAGCACAAGATAGACAAAAAATTTATGTTGATGCACATAGGACTGACCAAAGTTCTAAAGTGGGAGATCAAGTTTTCATTCATATCAAGCCTAATAAGAGTACCATTTGGTTCGGGAAGGGGACAAAGTTGTCACCTCGATTTATAGGACCGTTCAAAATCCAAGAGAGAATTGGACCCGTTGCCTATCGTCCCGTACTGCCACCCCACTTGCATAAAACTCATAATGTTTTTCATGTATCTGTCCTATGTCATTATGTTGCTAACGAATCTCATAAACTAAATTGGAAGGAATTGCAGGTATCGGACGTGGGAACCCTCACGTTGGAACTGTTACACATATTGGACCGTAGAGTCTGACAGCTCAGGAACCGTCTGGTAGACCAAGTTAAGGTCTAGTGGGACAAGTATAGTCCAGGATCTGCTACTTGGGAGGATGTCAAGACAATACGATGAGATCATCCCTCACTTTTTTGACCACCTCAAGAATATATTTCTCGAAGGTTGGGTGTATGTAATGCCACCTTTTGACTTAGACAGCTAGGATTACCTGAGGCCCAATCACCTTTATTCACTGTGAAACTATTAATGATACACTTGAACTTTTAAGACATGGGAACCTATGTGAATGTCAATTCTATGAATGTTTAACGTTATTTAAATGATAATGGATATTATGCAATCTATTATGTGAATGTCAATTCTATGTGTTATCACCATAACAATTTTCATATCAGGATCCAAATTTCGGAAATTTAGCGAAATGTTATATCACTGTGGAAGTATGATGGTTTGGGGGGGCGGGCTATATCCAGCGACATATAGACAAATATAGCAGAGGCGCAAAAGGTATAACTCGGCAGACCGTTGATCTTGAAGAAGCCCGAATCAACGGCTAAGGCACATATCGGAGAATGAAGCAGCGCAGAAGATAATTATTCGAAGGCGGACCGAGGAAACCATTCTGGTTTCGTTCGTGGACGCGTGGTGACACCAAAGGTACGTCGGGGTGAAAAGCGGTCTACTCAAAACCATTTTTTCCAACTCCCGATATCGGAAGTTGATGGTGTTATCACCTGCTGATTTGCATTTTATTTTTCCAAAGCATCTTGTCCTTGTGTTATTTTTCCACTCAGATTTTCTAACTTTTTCACTAGCTCTGTCAAGCTCCCATCACCTAAATCCTTCACCCAATGGATCATCCAAAACATTCATGTACTCCACGAGTCAAAAGTTGGCAAATATCCCAAGCTTATACCTAGCCTTAATTCTTATCTAAATCCCTTAGTTCCATCACTTCATTCATTTTTACCCTTATTTTCGTATTCCCGTTGAAAATAAAAAAATATGTTTTTTATTAAGCACCCTTATCCTATCCACAAAGTCATGTGTTAAGCCTAATATGCCCAAAGTCCTTCAAAAATAGAAAAAAGGGGTTTTTTATTATTAATATAAATATTTTTATATTTATATTAATATTTAATCCAATATTTAATTTATGAAATCACGTCAAATCATGGGCACAAATCTCAATTTATAATGTGGAAAATTCAAAGGTTGGATGGAGGGCGCACATACATATCGGGGATTAAAGTAACGAGGAGGTTAATTATGTGAATGTGGACCGGGGAATACTACCATGGTTTCTTTGGTGGACACGTGCTTTTTCGTGGAGCACATCAGAGGTAAAAGCAGTTGATTTAAACCACTTTAGCCCAATCCCGATATAATAAATGAAAGCATTTATCATATGTTTTATCTGCGGCATTTTTCCAAGAGTGCATTTCAATAATGATTATAGTATTTCCAATAAAAGAAATTCTTCCTCACCGTGAAATTGTTTTACAAAGGTTAAATTCACATTTTACAAATCAAAGAGATTAATTTCCATGAAAAAGATTTAAATGGGAAGAAGAAGATAAAAGGTATTTTGCCAAAGACGGTAAACCGGAAAAAACACACAGTAAATGTTTTTCCACAGTGAAACGGTAACTTGGAAAAACATTACACAGTAAGTGTTTTTCATAGGGATATGGTAAAAGTAAATGTTTTTACAATGAAATGGTGAATTGGGAAAACAAGACATGGTCTTAAAAACCATGGGCATTAATTAAATTACGAAAATTTGATTCTACAGGATAGAAAAATATTTGAAAATTATTTTTATTTCAAATATATTATTCCCAAATGTTTAATGAGAGTATGGATAAATGCAATTATATTTGAAAGATTATGAGTGACACTTCAAAGAGAACGTGGCAAAAGAAGGAGCTGGAGCATCAGAGGAATCTGCAGGGATCATGAAACTTTTTTTTTTTTTTTT